>JAPMNZ010944755.1:0-10211 GCA_029875035.1 Pomatoschistus microps | reverse complement strand
TAATTACACAGCAAGAAATTGGGACAATGGCCTTGTTGTAATAGAAAATCACACTAGGTCCAAAGATTAAGAATATGCCTTTAAAAAAAATCTGCAGCAACCTTTGGCCCTGACATTGACAGCTTATCTCTGCAGGCCTTACTTACAATGCAGAGCTGAAGTACAGTATTTAGCAAATTCCCATTCTCATGACTGCACTAATAATTGGAAGTAAGTAAGTAAGTGTTTAAATGACTTTTACCGTCATAGCAGATTATTCGCACTTGACATGTGCTTCTGAGGGCAACAGGCCAATAGGTTCAGAACAATGGGGTCCTATTAAATAATCGGCCACCACTGGATTGTGTTTGTTATGCAATAGGCGACCACTGTGAGGGACAACATACACATACTTCCCTTGTGTTCTGTTTAATTTGTCCATTGATCATTTGCATTTCCCACAATGAAGGTACTGTATATGTGATTATCTAAGGGGGTTGTATCAAAGATAGTGTAAACATTCCATGCCATTGCACTCTGTCTGAGAAAATGTGAGGCCCCAAAGCTGAGTACACACATCTGCACGTTCGCACCCATGTGAGCTTCAAACTTGCTGAGTTAACGACAAGCTTACAGAGAAAACATGACAGTTATGACCTATTACTGTGCCATCTGTAGGAAGAGACGGGACCCCAGGGACAGAGCCCGCCCTGTCCCTGTTTTTGAAATGGTACACCTTGGAATAGCCTATGCCTGCGCAACGATAAAAGCAACACTGATGTCTTGTGTGGTTGCCTTAAAAATCCAGTCATGACCAGATTGTACGGTAAGGTGATCTACCAAAACAGTTGCAGAAAATAAAGGTGTATAAATAACTACAGCTCCGAACAACAAGGATTACACAATGATCAAGAAGGGAACTGGAATTGAGTCACCCCCAAGAACAACAACTTCAAAACAAGTCATTGCTTTTCCCAATTGCCTATTTGACATTCATATAAGTAAGTAAGTCACAAAGCACTTTACAATTGGGGAAACCGGAGCACCTGTATGTACTGTGTTTGTCTGTGCACACTGGGGACTTTTTGCTAATGTATTCCAATGTGGGTTTTTTTACTGCAAATGGCAAATAAACTGAATCTGAATCTGATTCTGAACCGGAGCACCTGGAGGAAACCTACGCAGTCACAGGTAGGACACGCAAAATCCACACAGAAAGGTCTGGAGGTGGAATCAAACCCAGGACCATAAGAAACTCATAATGATTTTCTTCAAAGCTATTAACAGAAGATGGTTGTTGAAGTAGGTCGATGAGTTTGCACAAAAACATGATCAAACCTGTAGCTGAGGTAATGCTCGTCTGAATGATTTGTAACTCTTGACTTTTAATAAAAACCGCAAAAACAAGTTTCCAAAGAGAATCCCCCCAGTAGTAGAGTTTACAGGGTGGAACAAGGCAACATCCATGTTTCTCACGGTGTTATCCTTCTGTCGAGCTTGTGCGGTATTTAACATTGATGTGCCGTTTACTCAGGGGCTGTATTATACAACTGTGGCATTTTTCATCTTTTCACATCATGGGTCACTCTGACTTCAGTTCTTTCAGCAGAGATCTTATTCCTGACTGACGGTTGACCCCAGGGATCCATCAACAAGTGGAACAACTCCACATGTTAAATGCTAGTGTATATCCGGAGTAGCAACCACTAAGTCGTTGGTTGCGACTCTTTCTGTTCGAAATGACAATAAGACTATTGTGGTTATAATCTGAAAGTATGTTGTTTTTATTTGGGGAATCAAAAGTCCTTAATCGTGGCAGATTTGGGATTTACAAAACACAAAGTTGGCTTGAAGTTGACCTAAAGCAACCTGTCTATAAGCAGCTTAGAGAAGTGTGGAGCACAATATTGTATTGGAACAAATAGAAACGCAAGTGTTTGTTTTCGGTAAGAAGCTCTCAACAAACACTGTTTAAAATACTCATAAGACACTTACAAAGACAAACCCCAGCCAGAACTCGAAGGCCGATCTCTGGAGGAAAGCATGTGGGAAAAAGTGGCTGCAGCACGTAGTTGGAGAACGTCAGTGCGATCACCGCTTGGTTAGTGGGGTAAATGACCAGCACGGCGATCCACAAACGCAAAAATCTGAGGGACAAAAGAAAATAATGTCAACAATTAACGAAAATCTATGAATGCAGACATTGAAATGACATGTTGTGGTTGGTCGAAGGTAGCATCAGGCTGTCCCTCTTCTGACCGGAGCCTGGTCACTTAGGTCATGCAGACTTATGAGTGCAATATCCATAAGTCAGTCTGTGGATTTAGGTTAGCGGGACTTTTACTTGTGACCTTATTGAACCTGGTATATGTAAGTCCTGTCACAAGTGTCACACATACGCACTGGAGCTCCACTAACAGAAAATAACGTGGCTTTTCTATACTATTCTCTGAAAGCTTACTTAGGGATCATTACGCCTGACTACATTGAAAGGATTATATGTGGCTGGTATGCATATGTGAGTTTAATGTAGAAAAATCATTCTCAGTGCTGCTAAAGCTATTTCCTGCTCCTCTACTTTGCACAATGTCTTTCCCCCACTCTTGACTCCCTTTCACAAAGTTCTTTTTTATTTACCAAAACCAGTGGGCCAAAATAGAAAGAAAAAAGAGATGCATAGAAAGTTATTAAAACATACATTTATGCACAGTCTCTATGAGTTGTCCTTCAGTTGTATAATCCGTCCACCAGCTTTAGCCTGATTCAACAAATAGCCTTTGTACTAGAACAATTGTGGAGCAATTTACAATCGCTTCCCTTTTTCTAGGAGCTTGCCCAGCTGCAAGGAGAGTATTTCGAGTAATATACTTGCACAAAAGATCCAAGACCTGCACAAACAAATGATCTATGAATTCCGTTTATTTATCTAAAAACAGCACCTGAATGTTCATTGAAGTCTAAAATAGGCAAGTACAGTGCAAAAACAAGCGCTGTTATGTCTCTCTCAATTCCGTTCCCGAAAATATCCTCATACAATGTATCTTGGCTTTGAGAACACAATGGTCTAAGATGTTCACAGTTTGGCACAGTATGTGAAACTAATAAACTATATTGTTTAGTCTTTATTTACTTTTATTTACTGAAAGGACTGTGAGATGGAAGAAAAACTTCTAATCGCGGAAAGACACCTTTTGTTCCATTGTACCTCACAGCCATTGTCCAGAGCTCACTATGGATGTATTTTTCTCACTTCTTGTCACATTTCTTAATTAACTTATAGCTCATATTAGAATAGTATAGATGGGACATTAGAGAAACATTTTTAAGTGATAAGTAATAAGTGATTGCTCTACCCAGCAGCTACACCACCTCTGCTGCTGTGACCTAAAGCGCTGTTGCAAATCATATATTTTATAATGTTAGTAACTTTTGTTTTGTTTGTAGGGATGGATATGTTTCTGTTGCTACTGAACACCTTCATTTCTCCTACGGGGGGATCAATAAAGTATCTATCTACCTGATATTGATACATACCCAGCCAGGCCGCCAAAGATGTCCTTCACATAAGAGTAATCCCCGCCTGATTTGGGGATGGTGACCCCCAGCTCAGCGTAGCACAGAGCTCCAATGGCCGTGATGATCCCAGTGATGATCCACACGATGAGGGCCACACCGACGGAGCTGGCATTCTCCAGGACACCTTTCGGACTCACAAAAATCCCTGAGCCAATAATATTACCTGAAAGACAAGAAATGAAAAAGAATTATTAACTTTCTTCTTGATTGATACACGTCTGCTGCATCCTCTCTTTTATGTACCTGTAATAAAATTGATTTGTGGGAGCATAAAAATCATAAAAAAGTACTGGCTTGGACTGAGATGATGGGACAACTGAGAGAGAGGGCTGAGAGAACAAAGAAATGTGAACTCGAAGAGACAAAAAGAGAACGACCATATTACAACCAACTTAAATAAAATGTCATAGTATTTTATTTACTGCTCCACCATATGCAAAGAATTTACCCCTTGGGGAAGATAAAGTTTTTGTGTTGAGTTGATTTGGGTTAAATTGAATCATGTGACCAAATCTACATGGCCCAGAAGGAAAAATCAAATGCAAGAACAACGGCACGGTAATATTATGTAACATTTTCATCCATTCTAAGGTCAATGTGCACAGGTGACAAGGCTCCTATTGTCAGCGTGAAACCACAAGGTTAGGTGGGGCAAAGGTCTGGGTAATAGATATGCTCATGCTGCTGAGCTGCAATTTACGGAGCAAAAGTCAAACGTGAATGAGATTTCTTTTTGTAAACTGTTAATAAATGAAGTTCAAGCCTTCCTGCAATTCTACGGTGCATTTGAATGTCCGTACAGTCATACATTGCAGCTTCAGAAAACTGGTTTATCTGCTCTTTTAACTTAAATCTATACATACGGCTGGTCACATGCAGAGCCTTCAACTGTGCACGTGCTGGTCCCCCCCTACAGCCCCTATTGACTCGCCTCGTGGGGATCATGTGTCGTAGATGTTGAAACTTATGTAACTTGCAGGTAAAAAGGCAGAGGTGAGATAGCATCCCACCTGCTGTTGAGTTGACATGTTTATTGCACTTGTGGTCTTCGTTGCGTGACCTTTGGGTGGAATTCATAGTCCAATGACGCAATCCTTTTCAGGCTTTCACTCAGATTTGCCGGTCATCTCCTAAACTTTTAAGTCTGCTGACAAATGCGGAATCTGCAAGTTTCCTGTTTCTTTCTGCTGTTTGAACATCCTTTTGTCTTGAGTCAGGGATGCTTTGTTGCCAGACATTATTGTATCAGCAATTTGTTGTTATGTGACTGTGAGCACAAAAAGTAGATCATTTAAACCCAAATTAAAAAAATCAAAGATGCCTGATAGTCAGCCAGTATCAAGCCTCATACAAACAGCTTGATTTGCTCTCAGTGTGAAATCCTTGTTCAAACAACTACCAAGCTCTAGCAACCCTTGCCTTGGCCCTGTGCCACTATCACACATGAATTAACTTAATGTGAATTATTACTCCACTCCAGCTATTTCACAGCCTCGCCACAGTACACTCAAACTGATTTTATTTGGGGTATGGATAGTTTGGTCTGATCCAATCCAGCTAATCACTATCAGGGCGGGGCCATCTTTGCAATGACCAAAAGTTCACTCCGATAATCCTGATTCTTGGCACGTTTCTGGACTTATGTCTGAGTGGGTGAACGATAAATTCCTTTGAACAGCAGCCATAAAAGTATTTGAAGTTCATGCGCTCTGTCTGCTTCGTGGAAGTCTCAATGTGCAGGTACCACATGACCAGATGTGGTACCCGCGCCTGACTTACAAATGAATGGACTCTGGACTGCCATAAATCCTCAAAGGTGGCACATGCTGGCGAACCGCTGCTGTGCCCGTTCACAAATAGTTAAAGACTTAAAAACTGGAACTGAATTGAACGTCGTGCCTTGCCTCTTTCATCTCTCATTCTCCTGGGACAGCAGTGCTAACACTCCCTGTCTTCCGACTTCAGCCCTGTTACCTTGGAAACGTGTGAATGAATAAGTCAGAGCGTCTCACTGAATCACTTCAAGGTCATCACAGACTGACCACATAAGCATGCAGACAGACACACACTATTGATTAGATCGTGCATGGCTATTTATGATATTCTCTCTCTACTCAGCGTTTATTTAGTCTATGATCCCACTATCATTTTGTTTTGTCTATGGCAGAAGGTCCATGTCCAAATTCTTTGAAACAACTCAACGCTCACACTTTCCACCTTTAACCAATGAAGAGTGAGTGCTATTTCTGCTCATACCCTGAATTATGACCATGTAAAGTTGTGCATGGTCATAATTTTCAATTTACTTATAATCTATTATCCTATATAATGAGCCAAACTGAAAATATACATCTTATTTAATCCATGAATGAAAGGCCTGGATCGTTCAGGCTGCAATCATATATAATAAAATACCCATGTTATATTAAAACACTGGTAGTTTACTTCATGACTGAGCCATCACGTGAGCCTGGTGCTCAAAGAAACAGAACTAGACATCCCCAGGTTTTGATGAATTCAATATTATAGATTATCTTCCTATAGTCACACACATTGACCTCTACATTTCACTAAAACCCAAGAAAAGAGGGAAGCAATACTATCTATAAACTTCATAACCTTTAAATTCTGTGTAATTACCTTTGAAACCTTATCTCAAGCGTCATAAAAGTGGTTCAAGTTCACTCACTCTACTGTAGTCATGAATTCACTTTCACTGGGTTACGACTTTAACACGTGTGCGCTTAATTTCAATGGGAAAGTTACATGGACCGGACTTACCAACGATGATGCCACATGCGCTCACAAGACCAATCTCCTTCTTGAGCGCGACCCCTCCTCCTGACTCCTCCGCGCCCGCAGCATCCTTGGAGGACCCCGTGGTGCTGCTCCGTTGCCTCGGACCGTCTGACATGGTTGAATTCACCCTTTTGGTTCACTTATTGTTTATAGTTTTTTGGGTGGGATAAGGCAACACTGGACACTGTTGCTTTCCGTGCGTCTGGGCAAATCCTTGTGCGCACGACAAGGTTCACTCCACTTATCTGATTAGTTGTGCGCTCAGCAATTTTACGACAGTAGGGGGTTTCGGGTAGCCAAAAATCAGCAAAAGATGAAAGCTCTTACCACAAAAAATACCGAAATGGTTCTTTTGTGTTGATAAAATGCCGTTGTATTGCGTGTATTGTATTTAGGCTGAGTATAAAAAAGCCCACCTCAAGTCCAATTGATGGACCACATATTCCAATAGAAATGCAATGTCCCCTTGTCAGACTGGAGGGAAGAATATTGCCTAAATAAAAAAAGTTAATGTAACCTTTTCCTGGTTTAAGTTAAAAATACATCCTTCTCTCCAAATGAAATAGGCCTACTCCAGCGTGAAAATCTCCCCTTCCACGTTTCTAACTTACGAGCTTGCCGCAGAGAGTATTTGAGTAAATATACATGTTCTCGTTCATATGTTGTACAGTGAGCCACGCCCTTCTCCTCCACTCAGCCAATCGTTTAGCTTGTTTTCCTCCTGCTTTTTGCCCCAAGTCCCTCCTCCTCCTTCTCATTGAGACAGCCCCATCAGCTGCTCAAGTCCTTGTCCTGGATGTGAAGGAGCCTCACTGTACTTTTCCTGAAATGATAACAAAACATCAATGAGAAAAACAACTACATGTTTTGACCACTCAATCCCACGGTCACTGCCTGTTTTGTAATGCTTTTATCTGAAACCCCCACATTTCTTCCTTCTATTATTCAGTACTTCAATACTTTTTTTTCTTCACAGTAGTGCCACCTACTCATTCATACTTTAAGATTCAAGATGCAGCAGCAGAGTCTATATTTAGTCGTTCCCTGTGACGTCACGGCTCACATGGAGGCCTGGTGTAGGGTGCACACTTACTGTACAAGGCAAGATCATTTGTTTGGCACAATTCATAAGCAAAGCAACTGAAGTACTTAACAAAACCTGAAAGAAAACATTAACAGTATCTTTGGATTAAAACAAAAATGACCACATAGCTACATCAATAATTCATTTCTGAGTTGATGCATATGGTACTAGCATGTCACCGATGGTCACCGAGGCCATGGAGAGTCACACAGTAAACAAGAAGAGAAACTTTTACACATCAACATCTACTTCCTCAAAAATTGTTCTCTTATTTGTCACCATAATCTAGTGGAAAATAATATACTACAATTTCACAATGTGTGTTATAATGACGATACAAAGTTATTATTTCCCTATTTGGAATCCCCTGAAGCGTGTTTGCTAAACACTTGCTGGGCCCTGACTGACTTTTTTAAGCCAAACTAGCATTTTGAGATTCAGATTCAGATTCATTTATTTACCATTTGCAATAAAACTACATTGGAATACATTTGCAAGAGTCCCCAGTGTGCACAAGACAAGTACACAAATAATACAAGATTAAAAGTAAAGGAATAAAACAAACAAAACAGTAACAGTTTGGCTGATTCAAACATATTGTTACACACCAATTTTCTTTGCCTTTGAATTTCAGGTTGAGAATAAATCTGCATAAATGTCACTGAGGCACTACAAGATACAGAGAATTTGTTTTAGTTCCTTGTTGTTGATACATGTTGTGTGTAATTATGTGACTGTGTACGTGTGTAGTAGAGTAAATATGACACAAAGCATTGAACAACATTCTTGCGATTCATTAGTGATCACAGTTTGTCTCTGCGTTTAAAGACCATATTAAAAGAGTAACAACTTCTAAACTAAATCCCTGAAGAGCACGCTGTCTCCTGTACCCTCTCCTTACTGTACAGAACCAGTCCAGACGGGTCACGCAACTCGACACCCTGACGTCTCCATGCACTAAACAACATCATTATGCAAAGATTTTTATTCCCTTGCACCAATATTGACATCCTGGTGTGCTGTTGACCTGCATTTTAGCGTAGAAAACCGAGAGATTCACATGAGAGATCCTGGCGTTTCCTGCTCACATGTTGACCCATGATAAATGTTGCCAAAAGGCTGAACGCAAACGCTGAATCATGTGTTCGAAGCCCATGCAATTAACACCAATGCTGAGACTTAATCATAAACTGGTCCTGGCATCCGTCCAATCTGCCATTTCGAAAACTCTGTCCGTCAAAAATACCTAAATGCTGAGTCTGAGGCAAGGCAAGGTACGGCAAGTTTATTTATAAAACACCATTCATGAAGAAGCAACCCAGGCACAGACAGCATTGGGAAAGAATAAACTATTTTAAGGAGTAGAAACATACATAGAATACAATACATTTAAATATATACAGTATACATATATTTAGATGCTTATACCTACATCAGGATTCTCCAACCTTTTTCAATCTGAGAGCGACTTTTATGCAACAAAAGAGGCAGAGAGCTTCATTTTGCAGTCTTGATCAAAAAAATCTATGTATTGATTACGACAAACCTATATTTATACTTACAATAGATACAATACAATACAATACAAATTATTCTTGTATAGCCCCAAATCACAACAGAAGTAATCTCAGAGGACTTCACAAAACCATTGAAATCACCAACACAGGTCAGAGAATCAACGTTAAAACACAATGACTCAAAATGTATTCATTCAAGATCATTTGTTTCATTGTAAATATTTTGGGGAGCTACCTGAAAGGAGCTAGCGAGCTACTGGAAGCTCCGTAGCCACTGGTTGGAGACCCCTGACCTGCGAACTGCACACATACATTCATATACACACATACACATGCATACATCTGTAATAAAAAGAAAAAAATAATTATAATAAAACAATTTGAGAGGGTATGAGTCAATATGTTTATGTAAATGCTGTGACATGTAGCCAGGTTTTAAGGCCAGGTTCTAACACACCTAAAGTTGGAAAAATTCTCAGTGAAAGAGTGTTCCACAGACGAGAAGCGTAAAAACTAAATGCTTCCTCGCTCTCGTCTAAATTGTGTCGGTGAGTAAACTTTGCGATGTGTTGATCGAGGAACATGCTCGACTGATGATACTATCGCTAACATTGACATTGGAGTGAAATAGGTCAGCGGGAGAGTTTGTTTTTACACCTTCAGCAGACAGAGACTGCATGTCCTGGTTAAATGAAGCTTCAACATGAGATACACAGTTTGTGTAAAAATAATATCAGATTTATTTGAATCAAACCAGTCCTTTACACGAATGATTTCCTGGTTATTATCTGGTTGTATACTTTTATGATTGAATCTATCCTAATCCGCTAACACCCCATTCACTGATTACATCATGACCCACAGTTAGTCTGATTGAATTGCAGCACAATGGTTGAAGATATAAGGGAAATATTTAATCTAGTTATTTTTGGCTGTGATGTAGGACTCCACTGCACGCAAAAAATGATAAAATGTGAGTTAATAATTGCTTGAATATAGTGTATTCTATCTTAATTTGAGTTCACCCTGATTGTCTTAAAACAAGATTTGCCAATGGAGCTAAGCCAGAAAAGCTTACATTGCTCCATTGGCAATTCCTGGTTTAAGGCAGTCAAAGTGTGCTGAAATTAAGATACTTTTTGCCAAATTTTTTATTTTTTTTAACTTAATTTCATCACCTTTTTCAGTGTATTCCTTTGCTGGCTGGAACTATGGAAGCTATCAGACCCAGAACAGAGAAAATCAACATAAATGTG
>JAPMNZ010944746.1:0-10499 GCA_029875035.1 Pomatoschistus microps | reverse complement strand
AAGAAGCAGAAGTCCAGCTCATCCTTCAGTCCGCTGCAAAGAAGAGCGTGTTGTGTGCATTTATCTGACTTTATTTAATCATCATCGTGAATGTTACTACACTAATTCAAAGGCAGGAGCCACAACACCTCAGAGCCATGGCCCACCTCACACAAAGCCCCGCCGACAAAGAACGGTGAGTGGGAAACGAACGAGAGACCATCAAAACAGCTAGCATCAGGCTAATGCTAAGTTCCAGGAGCCTCCCAGACTGTGATACAAATAACAAAAGACTACAACAACAACAGAGAACACATTTGTACTATGCCATTTTGGTGGTGGTGGTGGTAGTAGTGATATAGGTTATAATTCCACTACTACTATTATCTGTTCAATACGGTACCTTAATCTTTAATCTTTCTGTTCCAGATTCATCTGTCTGTATCCTGTTTACATCAACAGTAAAAAGACTTTAGCTGAGGGACGGAGGATTCCCTCTGAGAAAGTTAGTTACAAATATCTATAAATATAAAATCCTAGCAAGAATGTAGCAAAAGCAGTGCTCTCTTTATTAATGCCTCATCTACTTATCTGTAATCGTTACTTCTATTTTTTTTTAAATGTTTTAGGCTGTAGAAAATCCATCATGCTCTGAGATCAGAGATGTGCTGACGGCGGCTGGACTCAATGTTTACGTTGAGGTGAGAATATTTTTATTATTAAGGATTCAAATGCAAGCACAGGGTCCATAGCTAAGTGTAAAACATAATGAAATTAATCTCACACATGCTGTTTACATTATATTGAGTTTTTATGAATTTAACTGAGGTACAGTCCTGGGCTCTCATTTACAAAAATGTGTGGGAAACTCAACTGAATAAGTGCATTTTATCAGCGGGAGCCCCTTCTTCTGAGCCTTAAGGGGAACCTGAACTGTCACTTAAATACATGGAATATAAATGCTGATGTTATAGTCTCTAATAGTTTGTGTAATAAAGGTCTGACCACCAGTGTGTACAGCATCATGTCAGAGGTAAATCCAAACTGATGATCTTTACATTCTGATATTTGATTCTATTGTCCTTGTTTCACACCGGTGTTGATTTATGATCACTGATATCAATATGATAATTATCACAGTTTCACAAATACACACGTTCGCAAACTCTGCTCCTCTCTGTCCTCCATATGCAGTCTGAAGTGCCTCTGGCGGTCTTCAATGTTTCGAGACTAAATAATGCCTGAGGGTCTGTTTTTGGCCAGGCAATTTCAGCCAGTGTGGTGATCGATTCTGCTCGCAACTTTATTTTTTACCCTAAAGGCATGAAGCCTGGCTGACAGTTGCATTCTCCTCTATCTCTGTTTCAGGTTAATGAGAATCACACAGGTCAGAGTGGACCACATATGCAATGAAAATTGAAAAAACTGAGCAAAACAATTGATTGTATTGATTGTATCGGTTATTATTATGATGATGATGCACTTCAGCTGGTGTTGTTCTAAAAGTGCTATAAAAATGTACATGAGTCAGAAATGGGAAAAATGAATGCTGTGTTTGTTTTTCAGAATAAGATGCATCCTCGTGAGTGGAACAGAGATGTGCAGTTTAGAGGCAGAGTCCGGGTACAACTCAAACAAGCCGATGGAGAGCTGTGTAACGAAAAGTTTGACTCACGTGAGTTTTGTGACGCACAATCTCTCCCAAAGCTCTTACTGTCGGACATGTGATAATTTCTGCCCACTTGTGAACATTCTCCTAGAGAATAGAAAACTGTAATAGTGTTATGGTTACATGTAATTTGTGACTATCAACATGAAAACCATCGATAATCACACTGGGTAAAAAAAGGTTTTTTGGTAAGTTATTAGAGATTAATACCAACCAGATGCTTTCTATCCACAAATAGGCTTTCACCGAGCCATTAGAGCGAGTGTGAACAGATCAGTATAGCTCCTGATTGACTCTTCGGTTACTCAGTAGTTTCCATGAGATTTTGGCTCCCAGTTCCTGCACATCTGTTTGTCTTATCTCCAATCGACATCTTCCAGGACAAATAAAAATGCTGTCTGTGGTCTATGGTCAACACTGAGAAGACAAAGAGGAGATTTCTTAAAAGTCTCTTTCTAAATTTGTCTTCCAAATCTTTCTGTTTTAGGAAAGGAGGTGATGTTCTATGTGGCAGAGATGATCCCAAAGTTAAAGACGCGCACTCAGAAGAGCAGTGGAGCGGACAGCAGCTCGCAGCCTGGAGACGGAGGCAAGAAGAGCAAGAAGAAGAAGAAATGAACCCACCCGCCTTCTCACAGCAGCTGCCGTCTTTTTTTTGTGTGGAAGTTATTAAGTGGAGCTTTCTTGACCATCAAAAAAACAGTGACAAAGACATTTTTTGAAGATTTTATTTTGAACAAAAGAGGTTGATCTAAACAGTTTGGTTCAATGAAAGAGAAATTATACAAAATAAATGTTTTTCTGCATGTGTTTGGCCATTTTTTTTTCTTTGTGCCATTGATGAGCTTATACAGATTCTAATAATGTTCCTCTGGAACATTATTAAAAGTTGAAATGTAAATTTATCTACTCTGGAAAAAAAAAAGTTTGCTCTTGAATTGAGCTGTATTAAAGTTCATAATTTGAGAGAGCGATAGATCCTGTTTGTTCACAAAGATAATTGTATTACATCATAAAATAATTGTTTAAGCTGTGTAGTACATTGGGCAGCTTGTGTTGTAAATGTGCTATACAAATAACATTGACATTCAAAATTTAGAGGAAAATTCCTAAATCAACTAAAAATATGGAATTAAGCCAAGGTCAAACTAAAATGTCTTAATTCAGTATTGTTGAGTCTGCTGGAGCTTTGTAATAGTATTAATTAGTAATAATACTTTACATTATATATTAAATGTTATTTGTCTATTCTTGATATGTGTATTGTTTAAAATGAAAATATAATAGAATAAATCCGTTCTGGGTCACAGCTTGGCATTCTATATTGATGGTGGGTCTATCCTGTTGAGAACCACCAAGTTTGTTAACTTAACTTCAGTTAAGAGTAAAGGAAGGTTTCTCACCCATCATCTGTAATTCTTAGCAGGATTTCTTGACGTTTCGTCCTTCATCTACAGGACTTTTTCAAGGGAATGAAATCCCGCGCGTTGGAGATTTATAACCAATGGATGTGGTTAGCCCATAGACTGTGGTTAGCCATACCCTAATCCTGATGCAGTTAAGAGTATTTTTGTGTTGGAGATGTGGCACAAACTGATTTGAACATGAACTAATTTGAAAATTAATGAATTTTTTGTTCTCGCAAACGCTCAGGAAAAAAAACAAGCTAAGTTTTCTGAAAGAGGCCTGAGACCTGTGCAGAGACCTGTGCAGAGTCCTGGCCCAGTATGCATGACCTATTTTTAATACAATGACACCAATCATTGCAAAACCAAAATTAAGTAAGGTGAAACAAAGCAAAATGCTCATATGAAGGCAAATTTTATTTTAATCGAACTCAATGCAGTGATAATGGAAATGGGCATAAGCTTCCATATACATATACAGTATTTTAATTCACAATGTCTTATTCAATAGTTTAACCAAACATTTATGATAATGTTGCAATTTATTTAAGCTTAATTTTATACTTCTATTTTGAATAACGTTTATGTATCAGTGTATACGAAATACATGTAAGTACATTATTTTTCACGGATGTGATATTTTGTAACTCAAAATGTACAACAAAATAAACATTAAAATCAAGTTAAAACAGACAGCGTGTGAATTTAGTTTGCAAGAATTTGCAATTTTAACAATTAATTCAATAACAGGAGTAACGTGATTATTATTTTGCATGACCTCTTTTTTCACATGGCGTCCCCTCCTCCATGCACAGCAGTGACGTAGGTACCCAGCCGCGGTACCGTATGTGTCCACCAGGCTCCGCCACTGTGCAGCTCTCGCCCCGCTGAAATGCCCGGATGTTATTGTAGCTCACTCTTTTAGCATCTCAGCTAACGCTGTGTGTCCGCCGCCTCCGCCGCTCCTCTCTCGGTTTCTCTCGACCTTTCCCCCCTTTCCCCGGACTCCGATCGGCGGAACTTCAGCCTGGCCACTCTATCATGACACGAGCTGAAGGAACGGCACGGTATTTTTAAAACATCACCGGTGATTTTACGACCGATTTGGCTGGACTAGATCGGGCTAACAATACGCCGAGCTAAAGGCTAAAGCTATCAGGCTAACCAGTAGTGTGGTTTTTTTTTCGGCGCAATGGACGACAAAACGTTCACAAAAGAACTAGACCAATGGATCGAACAGCTTAATGAGTGTAAGCAGCTGTCGGAAAACCAGGTCCGGACGCTTTGTGAGAAGGTACGTGACATTTGATTTTTATTTAACATTTTCACTGTTTAACTGCCGCGGCCTGTCTCCGGGTGAAGGCTCGCTCTAATTACTGCACAAGCGCAGGGTTGGGGCCTGTCATCCTGCGGTCGTTTTCGTACGATACCGCTAATTATCACCGTTTATCATGGCAGCCACTCCCTGCACACAGTATTTGAGAATATATTGCGTGTTTTGTGTTTTTTCCAGTGATATATTGAGCCGTGTCTCCGCTGGGGCCTTCAGACGCATCCGTAGTGTTTTCAGCTGCAGACAATTTCTCCAAATGGCGCTGCAGCCTCGCCTCTTGCCTTGGACTTTTTGTCACCTCGTTGTTTTTTCTACATATTTGACATGATCGCGGATCGAGAGTTTACAATACAGTGTGGTGTTTAGTCATGGTTTTTGCGGAGAAACGCCCTGAATCGATCCGTGTTGGTTCCGCGCTGTCATTCCTCTTTGAGGTCATATCACATACACTGCGGCGATCGCCGCCTTTTCCAGATTCCCGATTTATTCAGTGTTTCACTCATTTAGAATGTGTGCTATATTTTCAGCCACAGTGAACTTCCATGATACCATCGTGTTCGCTGCCTCGACACGGCCATAAGGCCGCGAAATGTATTTATTTAGCATACCGTCTGTCTGGATTGTATTTATAGAATCAGGAATGATTCAGACTTGTATTTACACGAAAGTCTAAACGTTCAGAAGGGCACTAAATCCTATTAATCTAATCGATTACAATTGGTCCTTCTGAATGATTAACTCATTACAAAGTATTTTTAATGGGTAAAGACAAGTCGCTATTAATTAATTGTAGGTCGTGGTGCATTTTTTTCATCTAATTGTTCTATAAAAATATTCTGATTCTATAATTAATTTTCAGAAATTGACCAATTTTTCCATGTTTTCTTTCAGGCTAAAGAGATTCTGACCAATGAGTCCAACGTGCAGGAGGTGAGGAAAAATAAATTAAATGCATGATGATGATGAATATAGGCTCATTCAGAGACCTCCTGGTCACTGATCCAGGAACAGTATTTTTATGTCTCATTGATTCGTGTTGTGGTTTTAGTTCGATCCAATAAGACTATCTCAGGGGTGTCCAAACTTAATAAATTGCTATGCACTGAAATTAAGAATAGCTATTATTTGAAGTGGGTGAATATAGCACAGATTACTGCAATTACAGAGTTAGAGTGCGTCCTCACGCTAACTCTGCATTTTGGCTTCAAAAGGTTGTAAAAAAAAGTTATTTATCACAGTTTATGGCTGAGACACTCTTGGACCAAGAAAAGGCTCATGGAGCCGTTGCTTTGGGCCAAGTATTAACCATCCTGCTTTTTTAGCATGACTTATTATTTTTAAACTTGGTCTATTTGTGAACTTAAGCCTCTTTAAAAGATTACGAAGTTTACGATCCCCAGTGAAAATAAAATAATATTTCGATGAAGAATGTAAGTGATATTGTAGCTTTTTATTGTCTCAGTATCTGAATCCAAACTCTGAATACAACTTCAGGAATTTAATGAAAAGGAAAACTTACTGCAGAGCTGTTTGTTAAAGCTACAAAAACACTTTTACTCCCTCCAGTAAAACTGTTATCTGGACTGTAAAGAGTTTTGCATAGTTACTGGTTGTACATTGTTGTACCTGTGGCTCATGTTCTGTCATGTGTAGTTTTTTATAGCCGGATCAGCTGATGCCTTTTTCTGTGAAGCGCCTGCCCTCTGCATTTTCTTTTCTGTTTTGATTAGAATCAGCTGACGCTTCTATTTCTGTGTGTTGTTGTACGTTTATTATCACATTAACGGTTTTTTACAAACACTGCAGTCTGTCCCCACACAAAAAGCAATGAAATAATTGTATGATTAGTCATACAATTATTTCAATTTTATGATTGAAAAAAAATACAAGTTTGAAATCCTGTGACCAAAAGGTGTAGGAACTGTCCAAATCCGTCCAAAAAGTCATTGCAGTGACCTGTGACTCATGTAGAGCTGCAATTAACCATTATTTCTTTTTATAATCAATGAATCTATCCAAAATTTAAATTTGTTAATTTTGAGAACGACAAAGCTGAAGTGAAGCCAGTTGAGGCTTAAAATGACATTTCACAATCTTAGGTTGGAGCCTGTTTGCAGCAGTTAACAATTTATCAGTTACAAAAGTCGTTGAATTTTGAAAAGTTGCGATTAATCGATTGGTCGTCTCTGCTTTAATCAAGTGTGAATGCATAGAAGTGGACTCAAATCCATATCAGAGATCTGCTGCTTACTGTGGTTCTATTCATTAGTGTGAATACAAACTGACACGATTGGAAACGAGACTTGAGTAAGTGGGAAAAGTCCTGCAGGCGGCGCCTCAAAAATATCACCTTTTATTCACATGTGGCACCACAGACCGTTATAGGCCTTTTCCTCCACACTTCTCTGCTCTACGTGCATTACCCCCGCTCAGCACCAGTTTGCATTGGGAATGGTGCTGGTGCTTATGTGCGGCTCCAGGGGCCAACACTGCGATTGTAATTCATTTGCGTTATTCCCAAACTCTCAGAGCAGCAAAAATGCCAGAGGGTTAGCAACGTAAAAGACAAACGCAGGAAAAGGCAAAAGCATCTATCAGTTTAGTCTCATGAAGTGAAGAATTATGCATCCTTTTTATGTTGTCTCCAAACGCCTTTTCACAAATCGCTATTCCAGTCCCCATTTTTTAGTTCGAAAGGTCCTTTTTTTTTTTTTTTTTNGAGTAACAGTGACAAAATCCAGATCTAAAAATATGCTATGGTCTTGATGAACAGGGAAGACTTTTCCTGTTATGTTTTGCGTCCGATATGTTTCTATTAAAAGCTCGTATCTGATTCTTCACGTTTCACCGGTGATGATAAAGCGGGTTAAGCTCTGATGGTTTTGAGCACTTCTGTCTCGAAGGAGAGCCACTTTTCTCAACGGTAAACGGACAATGCTATGTGCATTAGCTTTAGCATAACTTTTATTGTGTGTAGGTAGTAAGCCCTTTCTTTTCCTCTCGGGGCACATAATCATGTAGGATTTCCCCCGTATTTGCAGCGTTTACTTTTGTCTCTCGGTTAAAATCTTTTAAATCCTGTGATAATACTGCGATACAGAGGAAAAATGCATTGACTGTAAACTGAGAAAAATGCTTATTCAATAAATGATCAAATGTTTATCACAAATCTTCTTGGACATTTGAAAAATACTGTAAATGGCTGTGAAAAAAGGGAAAGAACACATTATCTGCCGTTTCACCCACAACCGTAGCTCTTACTGCAAAGGGATTTCTCAAATTGGAGAATTGTTTTCTGCTGTTGTAAAGTATCTGAAACCGCTCCATAAAATGGGTCCAGATCATTTCTCTATCTCTGTAAAACTGCACTCCACAATTCTAATCCGTCATGTACTGCAGCGTGGGCCTGTTCCCGGTCGAGAGCAAGTGGGAGTTGTAGAAAACTATGGTTTGTGGTGCAGAGTTGCCACTCTATATACTGCAGTTTCACAAGGAGAAATTTTCAAAATATAAGATTGTGACCGAGAGCAGAGCCACAGTATTGGATGAAGCTACAGCAGCAGCTGGAGCCACACTCTGGTTCAGATTAACACTTTTCAGAATATTGGGAGAAAAATTACAAATGTGATCTAAGTGCATCTAATTATTTAATAAAGTCAGAATATCAAAGAAGTATACACTCATAAACTGGTCCTTTTGGAATAAATTGGCGTCATTTGTCATTGTTAATTGATGATTTATTTTAGATTATTCACAGAACAATATAAAAGTAAACAAGAGAACTTGGCAAGAGTGTATGGTTTGAAAAGGGATTGGTCGAAGCAAAAAGCTTATTCTAATCCAATCCCCTCTCAGCCATTCAGGCACTTACTACAATAAAATACCAAAAATAATCTAAACCCTACAATACCCTCCAACAAAACACATGACAGCCAATGACACACACATATTATTAGCACCAATGGAAAGAGACGGGACAAAGACACTGACGCTCGGTCACAGACAAGACCAAAACACTCCCTCACCCCTCCCCTCTCTCTCCTCCCTGCTCTGGGCTGAGGGCATCACCTCCACATGGAAGGAGAGTGCAAACATTTTTCTAATTCAATCAAGTTTAAACAAGTCTTCATTTCCTCAGGCTCATCTAAATCATTCCAAATGACTGGTAATGAATGTAAAGGTTACGAGGGCTTTAATTATTTTGATCATTGATTAGTTTGATTTTAGTGGAATATTTGCAGGCCTTTCGTCATCCTGTACAACTGTTTCATGTTGATGTGATTTTCATTTTATTCTCACAGCTCTGTTGGGTAAAACCTTCATAGCAACTAATCTATGAGTTGGGATTAGTCGGTCTAACTTGTTACAGCCCTAAATGCGATTTGCCTTTTTCTAAAGGTTCTATGAAAAAACCCCAAAGCGAATATTTAGTTAAAGGGTTTGGACGCCTCTGTGACGGTGATAGTTTGAGCTTGTCCCCTACCGCCTCCTGCCGTCCGACCAGACTGCGGTGACGGTGGTTGTTGACCTGTGCCTTGTGTTGAAGGTGCGCTGCCCGGTGACGGTGTGCGGCGACGTGCACGGACAGTTCCATGACCTGATGGAACTGTTCAAAATCGGGGGCAAGTCTCCGGACACCAACTACCTGTTCATGGGTGACTACGTGGATCGAGGGTACTACTCCGTGGAGACCGTCACGCTGCTCGTCACGCTAAAGGTTTGTTCCTCCTCATGCTCTGTGTGGTATTAAAGTTACTCCACTGACCGGTGACTTGATGATTAGAGCTGCACAGGGTTCGTAAAGACTGCGATATCGATACAGCAATATTTTCTTTTCTGCAAATAACTCATAATTTCATTAAATAAATGGGGTTTTCTAAATATATTGAACCTTCTTTGCATTGACTGCTAAATACTTTCATGTATGCTAATTATTATTTTGTTAAATAATGATTTGGGAAAGATTGCCAGAGTAAGGATAGTTTTTAGTTAAAAAAAGAAGAGCGCTGACTCTCCTGTTTTCCCTAGTTCTTTGTTTTAGTTCATTCCTCTCTGCCTCTCACATCTCAAAACTGGTGTTTTGAGGACCAGAGTCGTCGCATGGAGCATGTTACCGTGACGACTGATTGGCAACTGAACCTTAACTCTTTGAGTGTAATCAGTTTTCCTGTCACTGAAAAGAGTTTAGGCCCCAGAAAGATTTGCTACCCTATGTTTCAGTGGCTGAGGATGTAAATGCAAACGAACAAAACCAGTAGAGCTGAGCGTACACCAAAACCAAACCAGCTACAGCCTTCAGGCCTCTGCTGTTTGTCGTTGATCTTGATCCTGTGTTTACAAACGGGACACAATGTTTCAGTGAAAACACTACAATCCTGAGAAACTGCTGCGTCATGGTTCACATTATCACAGGCTCTTTTTATAAGGAGGCTCTTGAACACGCAAGGCAGGCACAGAAACATTACCTACACAAAAAAGGGCTCGTTTTTACAGCCGCAAGCACTAGATTGTAGCCGTGCGAGTTATTGGTAATAATCATTAAAATAATCATTGTGTATTACAGCCGCTCTGTCCCAGTGCAGACCTGTCGTACCTTTATAGTAAAGCTCAGGATTCATGTTTGTTTAACAATCCGAGCATCTGTCATTAACAGTGGAAAGACGGCGTCATGTCATTCTTTTATTAAAATGTATTTATTCTGTTACATTTCTTACATGGAACATTCTAAAATATGAAAAGCCAAATATCCAAGGTTTTTCTCTGATTTCAGATTCACTTTGACAATTGCAAAGTAGTTATTCTCAATCCCCAAATGTTTCTAGGACTTTATGCTACAGAATAAATCCTCTTTAGTCCGTGTCCGACATTTACAGATATCCCGTGGGTTTATTCATTGTAATATAACGTATGAAACTGTCTCTGTTCAGGTGCGCTTCCAGGAGCGGATCACCATCCTCCGAGGGAACCACGAGTCGCGGCAGATCACACAGGTCTACGGCTTCTATGACGAGTGTCTGCGCAAATACGGAAACGCCAACGTGTGGAAGTACTTCACAGATCTGTTCGACTACCTGCCTCTCACTGCCCTCGTCGACACACAGGTACGAGGACC
>JAPMNZ010944736.1:0-10874 GCA_029875035.1 Pomatoschistus microps | reverse complement strand
ATGCAGTCTTATTTTGATTTGGTGCAGATTGGACCGCAGAAGCAGATTCAAACGCACCAATAGTAATGTCAGTAAAGAGCTGGTCCTTTCAACTATATTCCACAGTCATACATTAGTGTGATTGATTAATTTAATTGGTCATATGTAAATTAGTATTGATGATGTCTGTGTGCACATTGATCAATATCCTTTTCATATCCATGCTTGGATTAGCCTTAATTAACTTTAAGTACAATCTTTATAAAGTTTCAGTCTTCATTTAAATGTCTTTGCTGCCTCAACTCACTCTCCAGTGTCTTTATTCATCTTGATCATTCGATCTTCAAATGCAGACAGTGATGTATGACTTTGGATCTGTATTTTGACATGAATGGCCAATTCATGGAAATAAGAAGATAATACTCTACACTCTGCACTCTACAGCTTACTATCGCTCTGGACACATACCTCCGGTCTGGAGAATGGAAAATCACACTGTCTACATGACCTACTACTTGAACGAAGGATGCGATTCTGTTATTGGTATTTTATTAGCCACTGTCCCCTGCAGGCAGCCACATACAGATCAAAACATGTAGCAACTACTGAGACTAAAGCTCCAGCTAACAGAGCTAAGGCTAACAGAGCTAAGGCTAACAGAGCTAAGGCTAACAGAGCTATTACACCTGCTTTAAAACCGGGACCAGAGAACCTTTCATGGGTGCAACACTAGTTTTACCTTTGAAGTGTCTTCACTGAGTCTAAAGAGTGTCATCCAAACTGTGTTCAAATCATCAGGCGCTACTAGGTATTGGATAAGTATTGGTAATTGCACAGATTAGATAATCATTTCTGATTAGGGCCAAAACACATAATTGGGTCGTCCAAACACAACTATTTAGGTCGAACAATATTATCAATGCAAACAAAGCTGATCTATTTGGGAAGCAGGGCAGAGTTCCAACAGAACCACTGCATGGATTGCCCGTCTAAACAAGAAATATTTACTGCCGAGAAATGAGAAAGGCTTTGATCCACAGGTGAGTAGAAGCCAAAAAGTGTAAGCTACTTGTGTACACGGGCTATTATGGGCTTTTGCCATATGATAAAGTACAAAACAATGCACAATACTTTCGGCATTTAGACTTAGAGACATTTCTGTGGAGGGTAACAAAAAGCCTGGCCATATTGTATGCATCAGCAGGACTATGTATTCTTCAAAGTACTACACACTCTGAATCGATGCAGTTTTAACCCAACGCAATACAATAGCGTTCCACATGTTTAGAGATTCACATTGAATAAGGCAATATCATGAGTCGGGTTTAACTCATAATACCAAGTGACAGCGCTCCTTTAGTAAATGTTCTGATGGTTTGTAATGTGCACGTTGTTTGAGTGTGAGGCTGGTTAACAATAACATCTGGACACATTTTGGTAAGAGAGCTCAGACTGCTAGGATTAAACATGTCTCATACCATCAATATATCAGGTTGGTGAACTTTGAAATCACCGAGAAATCAAAGCCCATTTCTGTGAGGGCGTAATGGACTTATTTTTTTTGAAAGAAGAGACTAGACATCGCTGACCATTTTGAGCGACTTGATCTGACAGCCTGAATCCTCCGTATAACCAACCACACGCAAACTTCAGACCGAGGCCAAATCCTTTCTGTCGGAGCATCACGTCCTTGAAGAGAGATGAGCTCAGTGTCACAAATAACTAATCAGCTCCAGGGCTGAGAGGGTCTATCTTACACTTGACCTTGTGTGGACTCTTCACTGTGTCTGGACTTAGAAACCAGGGCAACTTCAGTCTGTAAACCAGGCCAGATGGTATTTAACTATTCTTCAGCTTAATATTGGAAGGATTCAAGCTGGAGGGCCATTTTGTGAACAAATCAGACCAGAATCACTTTGAATGGATATTATTTTGAGCCATTGCAGACAAGAACAAAGAACAACAACGAAACAGAAAACAGAATTTTAAAAAATACACAAAAACCCACAATACATATGCAGTATGTTTTGTATTATTAACAAAAAGTCAGCTCTTTTGAATTGGAATAATTCTCAGGTATTCTGGTGGTATCCCGCTTTTTGTGAAGTCCTATACTTGTTTCTTGCGGTTGGTATGTTTTCGCTCAGTTCGGTTTATAACATATACATTCCTCAGTTCCAAAGGACCCGCCTCTCCACAGATACAACTTTAAACGAAGGCAAGTTAAGTCACATACTTGTATCCAATGTAAAGGAAAAGTTCAAAGAAAAACTGCACAATTATCCAAACAAAATATCAACATTTAGATGAACCCAGGCAAAAGCGGGCTCACCACCAGGACAGTTGAGAAATGCACCTTTAACTTTCTCTTTGAATTTGCCCAAACACAAAACAAAACAAAAATGGCCAGACACTTTACAAGCCAATTTATGTAATTAAGCTCATCAACTTGACTTTAATGGGCCTCCCTGACGTGATTTATGAGCTGCGAGGAAGTTTCAGCTCTAATTGACTATAACACTTTAGTCGCCGCTTGTAAATAAGGGGATCACATTGCGCAATACACAGCAATCCGAAAATGTTATTGAAAAGAAATGCAACATGCCCAAAAAAGTCCTCTTCTTAGGCCGTAAACAGAGCTGAACCCGGTCTTTTCATTCATTACTCCTGCCCCCAGAGCCACCAGTCACTGACAGGCGCTGGGCCGACTTCTCCCTGACACCAGCACAAGGTCGGAGGTGATGGCAGCAGTGTGAAGAGCGGAGGGGGGCAAAGGGCCTGGGGGGGCTGCAGAGGGGGCATGTTGTTGAAGAATACTTGTGATAATGATGTATCCAATGATTTGGATACTGGGCTGGCCTGGCTGGCAGCTGTTGACAGTAATGATGTAGTATGTTTAATGAATGGATCTCACTGCTCTCCTACAGACCAGCTGCTGACTGAAGGAAGTGCATGATTGATGAGAATTATTGATATATTTTTCCCCAAAGCACGTATAGACAGCAAGACCAAAGTCCAGGTTCTTGATATGGTTTCTTTGTTGCTCTGTCTCCAACTGATCAGGAACAAACTCATCCGTCAAAGCTGAAGGAACATCAATACTGCTCTGTAAGCGCAGTAAGCCATGTGCTCATGAGAGGAGGCTGTTTCCAATTCAAGTTTTTGGCTTCTATATAGGACGTTTTTCAGCTTCTTAAATGTAGTAGTAAGTAGTAATGTTTATTTATATACCGCCTCTAACCAGAGCCTCAAAGCGCTTTACAATTGTTATTTTTGGGCATTTGTCCTCTAACTCCACACAGAGATGGGAGCGGGGTCGCCAGTACAGGACTATTGTACTTATTCTTAATGGTAGGGGAAAACCGGAGTACCCGGAGGAAACCTATGCAGACAGGGGGAGAACATCCACTCAGAAAGGCCCTAGTCCGACCGGGATTCGAACCCAGGACCTTCTTGCTGAGAGGCGAGAGTGGTAGCCACTCAGCCACCGTGCCGCCCGTAGTATAAATGTCCTTTAAGCGTGCACTTTAATAACCAGACAACAAAAGAGAGAAATTGTATAGATGCGCCAACTCATGACCACTTTTCATATTTATGGTGAGTTATAAGGCAGTCAAATATTAAAATAAAAATATCTAAATGTGAAAAGGATCCACATGTGTTAAAACATATAGAGAACATATACACTCAATTATGAAAATACATGTTCTAAGACTAGTGCAGTATCACATATTAAGAGAAAAAATAACATAGAAGGATTCACAAGAGGACAGGGGAATTAAAACAGGGGTAAAGTCCGTCCATTTCTATGCACAATAGCTGCACTTAGAAATAACTACTGGGAAGAGGTTTGCAATGAATCTCACATTTCCTTTGCCCGCAGAATCTTCATGTTTTATGAAATGTGGTATAAAAACAGCTTGTTCTAATCAAAATAATCCATACAATTCAGACAGTCTGTCACTTTGAGCAGTTATGCCAAAAGACTGTAAAAAAACAGAATGTTAGTTTCTTATGAATCAATAATGAATCGACATCACTGGTTGATTCCTTATGGTCCTGGTTCATTTGATGATGAAAGCAGCGTGCCTAAGATTCTGAGACCAAAGCAGAGGAGAGAGTATGATGCATATGTCTGTGTATTTACTACAGTGGAGCAGGTCCTGCATGTGGCTGCCATTATCACCACGGTCAGTGCAGATGACCCAAACCTACCAGAGGCTTTTGAAGTGTTCATCATGCACTGGCTTTGAGCACTTCATTCATTCATCCATTTATTTATCTTGAAAAATTACACACCAATCTGTTTATGTGACTGTGGGATTCTATTTTCTATGGAGTTAACAGTTATATATGTTAAATTTGCAGAAGAGCACAATATACAAGTCTGTTATTGACGGAGTCGCGGACAGCAGTGACCTGAGGTTGCGTGTCTTTGGACCATTGACAGAAACTGGAGCCTGAACTCTCCTCGGCGCAGGGGTCCACTCTGTGTCTGTGTGCAGATCCTTTTACATAATACAGATAAATCTCATACATGACTCTATGGAACAGAGAAAGTGAGATGTAGTAGCGGTAATACATACATTATACTTGTTCTATTGTCGACAGCTCAACTTCAAACAGCTCATCTAAACGACATCGGAGTCAAGCTGCTCATTGTTTATTTCTTCATCTTCACTTTATTTACTGTCGGCTTAATTATTTCCACATTTGATCACTTGAGGGAAACGGGGGCAGCCGTTTTTCCTTATGAATCTAGTTACACATGCCAAGCCCTGAGTGCTCTTGGAAGCAGCGAACACATGCATTTTTGGGCTGCCCTCTCGCTGTGCAGGTGACGTGCAGCGGGCCACAAGATGGATGAGTGTCGGATTGTGACATCTTAAACCTGTTACCTCCAAGTGCGTGTTTATTTGAATTTTCCTCCTGACTTTATTATGTACTGGGGGGAATTCTGTTGAACTGCAGCTCCAGGAGTGTAAATATTATGGGGAAAGCCACTGAGACATGAAATGTAACTTTAATCACAACATTGATTTATCGGGGTCGCTACCCTTGAGCATGTGGAGAGAGCCGGATCCATTCATTTTTTAGAACGGATTTCTTGTTTGATTTAGTTTACATAACAATTAAAAGCTGCGCTTCAAAACTGCAATGTTTTATTGTGCAATCAGAAGGAAACAATGAAATTCTATGTTAAATGTAATAAACAGACTGGAGTGTACAGACTTTGAAGAAACATTTGTTTAATACATTTGTTATACTTTATTATATGGGCCGTCAGCTTTTTTTCAAACATTGCTTCACCAAAATGCAAATTTAAAAAAATCTTTAAGAAAAAGTATGATTGAGGCTCTCAATATACACCATGTACTGAATACTAAGATGATTGTAGCAGCTCACATGTTCTCCACTGAGACTCAGTGTAATTGAATCAGTCGTAAATGAAAGACATTTTTGTTATGTTAACGAGATGTTGATACAATTAGAATAATTTAAGTTGTTTGTCAAAACACCTGAACACCTAAAAAAAAAAATGTTTTTGATGAATTAGAACAGACTAAATATATTGTTCTGATAATCAGTGCGGCCAAATATGTGTCTGACTGTAAGGAGAGTCACACAATATGCACGATATGTCAGTGAGGATAGAATCATAGAGATTCCCTTCATGGGCCTGGAGTGTTTTCTTCTGTGGTTTTTACACACATTGAGGCCTATACAATCGGTTGGAGGCCTTTGGGGAACGTACTGCTGACAAACACAGTGGTCGTGTAGTAGAGATTTAGACACAGAGATAAATTGAAGTCTATGACTATAAACTGAGGTCCAGACTTGCAGCCCTTGTGTGGGACAGTAAATGTGATCTTGGGCAGCACAGTCAATGCCTTTGTTGCTGTCAATGCACAGTGCTTGTGTTTTACAGCAACAAGGTTCTGGGTTGGATTTGAGGTTGCATTGGGCCTTTCTGGGTACACTTTGCACGTCCTCGAGGCTTTCTCCAGGTGCTCCAGTTTCTGCGACCAATACAAATATGTAACAACTCAGGGTGAATGGGTGCATGTTTTTTTGTGTGAGATTGTGGGATAACGGATCGAAATTAACCCAAGTATAACTAACTTGGTCAATACAAACTTTATAGCACTTGAGAACTCACAAAAACAAGATTTGATGTGGGTAGAAAATTGCTTCACTAAAATAGTATATTAGGGCATCAGCCTAAACAGAGGGATAGAATCCTATAATATTAATTTTGTTTCTGTGATATGTTTAAATGTGTAGCTATAATGCATTAGTGTTGCTTACATAACCTTTAACTCTCAGTGGCTACACACTGTGATTAATTGTTTAAACAAAACGTCCAAGTCTAAAAAATGTTAGATGGTTTCTGTTTCATATTTGGAGCCAAAATATAAATCATATTATGACAAAGTGACATTTCTATAAGACATTTTCACAATAGCGTACAACTTGCCCAGGATATGACTGATATGTGAAAGTGTAGCGTTCTATTGTTGTGTCGCCATAACAGGCATCAGTGTGGTGCAGGGGACGTAAACAGACACATAGCTAAGAAGCCACTACGACTGTTTTCTATAACTCGCAACGACTCAGGTATCCCATTACAAAACACATGGATTGAGAAGCGGGGGAAGAAAGGAAGCCAAGCGCCGGGAAACAATCATAGAAAAGGATTTAAACAAAGACAACGAAACGGGATCTGAACAGACAGAGCTCTGTTCTGATTAGAAGATGTCTAAATAAGTCGTAAAGTCTGCTGACATTTGCACTGAAGGGAATCGTACAGTATGGGACCACATCCGCCCCTAAGCCCAGTATCATTGCTATAATCAATAAATAATTGTTCCCAGTGGGACATCTCAGGACACACAGTAAATATACAAACGTAATTGTGGGGTTTGCCAGGTTATTCGGTTTGTAGTTCCACAAATACAGAAAATAATATTTAAAACTAATTACAGCATTTGTTTCTGTGAAATAGAAACAATTGAATTTATGACATTGAATATTGTAATTGCATTTTTGACTGTGGTCTTGAAAGTGCTGTGTTGTCACAGTGAACCAGCTGAACTCCTGCAGCTCCAGTCCACATCACACTGACCTAACAACTCAAAACACAACATGGTATTCCCTTCACATACACATAGACAAACATGAGTGCACATGGGAAACTGGACTCATCAAGTGTCTTGCCCAAGGACACAGGAGTAGTAGGCCCAAGCCTTTCTGCTTTAGCATGGTGCTATGTTTCTCCACCAAATAAACATGAATGATGGTAGTCTTGACCACCACGTTACCACCCGCTCATTCAAGAGTAGAATTCTATTAAGATTAGTGAAAGATTCTCTCATTCTTCTTAAGAACAGTTATTATTATTAAAGACATGTTTTCAGACCAAAATATGTATTTTTACTCTGAATCCCAGATTCCTAACTCAAATTGTTATGCTAGATTCACTGATAAAGAGCCCAAAGGCCCGGGTCAGTGCTCCTGACTGGTGCCCTCACTGATCTTGTGTTCTGCCGACACATTGGAAGGGTTTTGGTTACACACACAGAGGCTCAGAAGTTGGTTTTCTCCCTCTGTGCTCTCACCAGAAGAAATGCAATGAGGTTTGCTCCTGTGGTGACACATAAAAGCCGTGCTCTTTCAAAAAGGCCTGGTCAACAGTCTCGATGTTGATCTCAAAGCAGATCCTGTATGTGTCAGTGAGTAAGCAGGTCTGAGATCAGATGCTCCTGACACCAACACTGCAATGAAGCTCTTCAAACACAACCCAACAACCACCTCACTACTGTGGATTTACAATCACTGCTTTATCAACAGCTCTCTCTTCACTGAACAGGATTGTGTTGTCCCTCTTGTCTTTCACCTGCAATAGGAATTATGCTCTTTATTGTAACTGTGTAACATTTATACTATTTGATTTTAATACTGTGGAAATGAATAGATATATTGTTCTGGATTCATGGGTTAAATAACAAACTTTTTTCTAATGTATTGCACTAAATGGAATAAATCTATTAATTTCCTTTCTCAAAATGAATGGCAAACAAATTCGAAGTGACAGAATGATGTCTCCTCCATTATACAAGATAAGCTAACCTCAGTGAAAATAAACAAAGTGACATTTGCCCACTTTCCTACAGATCTCTCTTGTTCACTGCATCAGCCTGAGTTAGGACAATGCTCTTTAGTATTGATTATGTTATGACTATGTTATATACACCCATACATCTTCATTATTCATTTTCAGAGCCACTTTCTTGCTCCTGCCTTGGACCTTTGAACTGCAGGCTCTGGTAACTCTACCCCTGTGAATCAGCAGGTGATAAATGATCATTTCTTTCCAGCAGACTATGGGTGGCTTCGTGTGACCTCCCTGCTCCACTTCACTCCCTCAGACAGACAACAAAACAAAATAGTCACTTTTTAAATTCTATCACAGTCAACTCCTTCTCAAGTTAAATTAAACCAAAGCAGACGTCCATGTTCTCTAGAATGAATAGTAATTGACGTTAAAAAAAACAAATGCACTTGAACTTGAGCACAGAAGAAACATGTTTTTATTGAATATCTTTGAACTATATGCCATACACACACCAGAGCTCAAAACCATTGACCAAATGTACTTTTGCAGAGTGCTGGAGTTGTGGCGCTGAAATACCTGGTTGAAATAGATATGGTTTATGGTTATGGCCTGTTGTTGATTTGTATGTCTGCGTTTTGGGTTTCTTGCTGCATGTCCCACCGGTATGTGTTCAGTCTGTGAAAATAATTTGATTGAAGTGAAGCATGCTATCCATATTACTGCATCCTGAGACGCAAAGCACAAAGCACACTTTCTTGCCTCAATGGAAAACAGTCCCAGAAACCAACCTATTTTAGTAATTCTCCCACTCAAGTCAATCCAAAAAGTAATATTTTAGATCAATAGTTATTGTATTAATAACAGTAGTACACAAATTCCATGATCTTGATCAGCAGTGCACCTGTACAAAGGTGACGTGCGGCCTCCAGAATGCGCCTGTCCAGGGTGGCACAGCCGTGGGAAGCAGCGGTTCCTGGGACACACATTCCAGTTCCACATGGGCACACACACCCACCCAGTCCCACTCAGACACACTCCCCAGCCCGCCCACCTGGGCCCGATGACCCCCTAAACAGCTCCAATTACCAAGCACTGACAGACAGACAGATTAGCTCTGAACAAGGTGCTGAGGCCTGCCCCGACAGACAGAGGGAAAAGTGAGGTGGACAGACGCACAGGGAGAAAAACAAGCACATGGCCACCCAATGGAACATGAAGTGAGGATTTGGTAAATGATAAAATCATAAATCACAATAATGATAGTAATAATAAAAATAAATGATACATCTTTATTTGCACAACACTTTTGATGAACAGTGTCTACAAAGCGCTGCACAGTCAGCATAAAACAGTCAGGTCAAAAAGAAAGCAGACAGTCACATGACCCTTTCATGTGAAGTTTAAAACTAACAGTTAAAAGCTGTTTGATAAAAGTGGGTTTTAAAAAGTAGAAAGTAAAAAGAGACCATACGGATGATTCAAGCCTTATCTCCTCAGGCAGGTCGTTCCAAAGTGGAGGAGTCCGGACTCAGAAGGCTCAATCACCCTTCGTCCGGAGCCTCGACCTTGGCACAGCCAACAGGGACCTGCCCGAGGATCTGAGGCTGCGGGAAGGGTCGTAGGGGGTTAAAAGTTCATGAATATAGCTTGGTGCCAGACCTACACCAGCATTAAAAGTGATCAGTAAAATCTTAAACTCTATTCTAAAAAGCACTGGGAGCCAGTGGAGGGATGCTAAAACAGGGGTAATGTGCTCCAGGTGGGGGAAGATGAGGGCGGTGACGACTTAATGGAGATCAGGAGGAGGGAGAGAGAATGTGTTTTTATCTTGGAGATGGTGCGGCGGTGAAAGAAACAGGACTGGGAGGGTTGTTTAATGTGTGTGCGGAAGCTGAGTTGAGAATCAACTCAAAAAGTTATGGGCCATCCAACGGTTCACATCATTAAAGCAGGCGACCACAGAAGTCAGACTTCCAGTGTCGTTTGGTCTCAGCGGGAGGTAGATCTGTGTGTTGTTCGCATAGCAGTGAAGGGGGGAGCATGTAAATGGGAAATAAAATGGGACCTAAAATAGAACCTTGCGGCACACCACAGGTAATGGGGGCTATTGAGGAGATAAAATTACCCAAGGTTCTATCTAAAAGATAAGAATAAAACCAACAAGTGCAGTGTCTCTGATGCCAATCCATGTTTTGAGGCGTTCCAATAAAATGTTGTTGTCGATTGAGTCAAAGGCCGAGCTTAAGTCTAAAATAAATGAAATAAAGCTCTCTCCTCGAGAGGTCACTTTTACAAACCTAACCACAACTAGAGCAATCACATCCCTTCTACAGACCAAACTTTATCAATCCTGCCTAAAGACCAGTGGGGGCGGGTCCCGGCTCAAAAATGTCCAAAATGACGTGCACTGACATGGTTGCAATACCACCCCGGGCCAATGGGGGTGGACCCGTTGTTGAGCCAATGCCCATCTATAGCATCGTCTTACCTCTCAAAAATGGCTTTATAGGATGGTCCAAAAGCCAGCTCTTGGCCCAACCCTATGTCCCAAATGTGTGTCAATGCTGAGGGTGTATGTCCACAGACGGCGAGTTATGGCACATTAGTTTCAACAACGGAGATAGGCGTGACATTGTCCCTCAATATTTACAGTCAATGCTAAAGACACACACTCACGCAATAATGTTGTAAGATCTGATTGGTTCCTCACTCTGTCAGTGGGAAGGTGTTGTGTAGCAGTGTGTGTGTGTGTGTGTGTGTGTGTGTGTGTGTGTGTGTG
>JAPMNZ010944732.1:0-33417 GCA_029875035.1 Pomatoschistus microps | reverse complement strand
GAAATTGTTGTAAGCGGTGTAAAGAGTTTGATTCCATTCTTTGTTTTTGTCTGTTTATCCTGGTGAAATGTCTGGAGTAATCGCCCATAGCTCCTCTCCTCCTCCTTCAGTAGAAAGAGTGGAACTGATTGCGACGCAGTCTGCCAAGCCCTTGCTAATGTCCCATTCTCATTACACCCAAGATGCACACACACACACACACACGCACACACACCAGCGCAAACTGCCCTAGAGCGGAGAGAAGCGCACACAGGTGTACACCAAGCACACGTGAAATGCCCAATTAAAAGCAAGAAATTGTCTTTTTCATCAGCTGCCTTTGTTGCGTGACCAATTAGGGGATAATTTAATAACGAGCAGTGGAAAGATGCAGATTGGATATACAAAAGGTTACTCCGTGAGCTGGTTGATTTAAATTTATGTGAGTCTCAATTTCTGTGGCACATACACAGTGTATTATATTAGTAATATGAGTCACACAGCATTGCAATGTGACTGAGGTGCTAACAGAGACAGGACTCAAGTTTAGACATGCTTATATATATTAGTAGCAGTGGTGCGAGAAGTAGTAGTAGTAGGAGTCCTAGAAATAGTAGCAGTAGTCAAAATAGTAGTAATAGAAGTAGTAAGAGTAGTAATATAAGTAGAAATATTAGTAGCAGTAATAGTGGTTCTAATAGTAGTAGCAGTAGAAGGAAGAGAAGTAGAAGTAGTCAAAGTAGTAGTAGTAGTAGTAGCAGTAGTAGTAGTAGTAGTAAGATAAGTATAAATATTTGTAGCAGGAGTAGTACTTGTAATAGTAGAAGGAAGAGAAGTAGTAGTAGTAGCAGTCAAAGTAGTATTAATGTAAGTAGTAGTAGTTGTAATTTAAGTAGAAATATTTGTAGAAGGAGTAGGAGAAGTGGAAATACTAGCAGTAGTAGAAAGCAAAATAAGTAATAGTCGTAGTAGTATAAGTAGAAATAGTCGTAGAAGTAGTATTAGTAGTAAAAGAAGGCAGAGAAGTAGTAGTAGTAGTATAAGTAGAAATAGTAGTAGTGGTAGTAGTAGTAGAAGGCAGAGAGGCTAGCTTTTTTTCTCACTCAATATCTCTGTGCTAGGATATAAAAACAATAAATAAATAAAAAGTAGTAGTAGTTGTAGTAGTAGTGGTAGTAGTAGTAATCGTAGTCGTAGCAGTAGTCGTAGTAGTCATTCACAGACGCATGATCCACAATGACAGTCATATTTCATCACTATAACAGAAGTTTATATACACATTCAAATAAGAGGCACTTAAAACAACTACCTAACCACACACTCGCTCAAACTGCCAATCAATGTGATTTAAAGTCATTGTGATGCGTTCAGGTTGTGGCTGGTGAATGCTTCACCTTTTCATCAGGTTGTCAGACTCTGGCTATTTCAGTTCTCTCCACAGCTAATGCAGAGTCCTCAAATTATAGATGTCAAATATTTGGGTGACAGATTAGAAAATAATTACCTCCACAACATAAAGCTTGTGGCGGACATTTTACCCCAGATTGCTTCAGTAGAATATGATTATTTTTAGCGCTAATGCTAGTATTACTAAATAACTGTAAAAGCAAATGCATCATCTGTGGAATATATTATACTTAACCTATACCTGAATTGCTGCAGGAAATGTTTTCATGAATACTAAACCTGAGTTAAAAACAAGAAATGCAAGTGGCTCTGTGCAGTCCATCTAATCCAGTCCACACATCCTGCCTGTTCCCTTTTAACCCCCATTCACACGGCTTTCCCTGGAGGCTCTCAGAAATATCAAACAGCCTCTACATGTCCCCCTAAATCTCTGTGGGATAAAAACGCAGCCCATATACACTACCTGTGAAATAAGTGTGGCGCTCTTTGTGCGACTCTATGCATGCAAACACACAATCTGCGTGCTTATACATAAAGCCAAACAACTGCACACATTGTGACAGGTGAGGGCTGAGGCCACATCCAGACGTCTATTAGGCTGCACTTTGTTCAGGCAAGCCTTTTTACAGTAAATAAACAAATGCTCAGAAGTCAAGAGACTGCCAACTGCCAACACAAAGGGGATTAAGGAGGCAAAACAAGGGCAATGTACCGGTAAATAAACAGAATTAGGATATACAAATAGTAAATTAATGTTTCATAAAGCGTTTACGAGTTGGGTAACCTAACTTTCAAACTACAAAACGGTGTAGTAAAATCCATGTAGTGGTAGCAAGTGCTGTTCCATCACTTTTTGGTTCAGATGGAAACAATGTATTATTATTGAGAAAAATAAGTTATCCTCGCTTTAACAATATACTGATGGTGTGATATTATCAGTTTTACAAGACGAACAACATCATTTATTCCTGTTTGTGCCCAATTCTGGATGATTTCACTAACTTCCAAACAAAAACATATACATATTATTAGTGTGATTTACAGTGTTTTATATTAATGATTAGTGTGCTTTATTGTTTATCGTACAATTGTCTACCTGTTATTTTTCTAACATTGTGCTTGTCTTGTATTTTTATTTTATTTTCTCTACTGTCAGTTTCTAGGGACACATGCTGCAAGTTAGCTTTGGCTATAAGCACCATGATGCATACATTAGACTAGTGTATGACAGATTGTCAATGTTTCTGTATCTTTTCCTTCTCAAATAAACCAAATAATAAAAAAATATATGTGATGACCAAAAGGCTAATAGGTGTTATTACATGTGCTGTGTAAATGTTCCATCCAGCATCAAAGAGAAAAGCATCGAATCTTCCTCCAGAACCAACATGTGGCCTTGCCCTGACACCGCAAACACACAAACAAACAAACAAACAAACAAACACTGGGGCGCTCTTCTGTCCTCTCGCCTTTGGGCTTGGATCGAATATATATATATATATATATATATATGTGTATATGTGTGTGTGTGTGTGTGTGTGTGTGTGTGCGNGTGTGTATGCATCTTTGGCCACTGCAGCCTCCCTGTCAACAGTCGCCTGGTTTGGGCTTTTATTTACTGTACATGTGCAATCAATGTAAATATACATTTTTGGAAGAACACGAGTTTTTGTGCCAAGCAAACACACACAATTGGCCAGGGAAAAGGAAAAACTGTGTTCACCGCACAGGCAGAAGACCACAGTGTCCTGCAGTGTCGGCATTGCTGACAGCGTTGACAGTGGACTCAAACAGCTTGGTGGTTGACCTAAATCCCCCCTCGCTGCCCGTGTCATATCCTGTCTGTGTGCATGTCACTTCCCCCGCCAGCTCACAGCTCACAGTTCCTGCCCAGACATACTACAGGCACTGATTCCTACTGTACTTTTGTGGAAATGGCCGTGATGAGCAATATGCCTAAAACAATTATACCTAATTTATTTTTTGTCTCGGACATTTTGTTTGCTGAGCAGAAAAAGTCTTGTTAAAGTCAAATGTTGTGAATAAATCAAACCACATAATACTGTCTTCATCTTATTAGAAACATCTATTGCAAACTTGTTTGACAGAGCCTAGTGAGTCCCTTTAAGAGGGTCTGGGCTGGAAGCTGATTGGCTGAGCGAGGGTGGTCCGGCCCTTTTCACTTCTATGTCTTAAAACATGATCTAAAGGCCCAAACTACATGAATGTGAAAACTATGAAAACTAGTGATAGAACCAAACTTGAAACTAAGAAGTTAGATGGATTTTGATACTAGTTACATTTTAGGTTACCCAGCTTTAATTCTCTATTTAGCACAGTGGGAATGGACATGTCATCTACATTGATGAATTCAAATGGGTGAGGAATCACTAAACAATCACTGTGCAATAAAGCTAAAAGTTGTCTGACCTCGATGATATTCAGTCTAGAAGTTTTGGATCAGTTCTAGTGAAAAATATCCATGTGGTCACAATTGGCACCATTCATGCACCTATTCTATTTCCCCGCATTCGATAGTAGCCAAGCACAGTCCCAACACAACACTATTTGGTATTCACGTTCTGGTGCTTTTTATGTTTTGGATTCCTGTCTTGGCCCCGACAAAAGGAGGTTGAAAAGCAAAGGAGGACTGGTGTGGGGAGGGATAGAAGGGACCGAAGGAGTGAATGGGGAGAAATGCAGGTTTGGCCCCAGGCGCTGCACTGTGATGTAAGAAAAGCAGGGAGGAGGGGGACGTCAGCTTCATAGACCTTCTTTGGGTACGTATATGTGGATCATGCACACAAGCCTACACACACTTCTGTTGACATAATAAGACTGGTTCCTGTCTGCACAAGCTGGAAATTCCTGTAAAAATCTTCTGGTAACAACAAGAACAAAAATGTTTTAAAAGACATATTACAAATATTCCGCTTCGTGTCGAAATGTTTGGGTGAGGTCGGGTTTTATGCAAGGCAGAGTATGAGGCATTAGCTGGTAATGTCACTCAGGCTTAAGAAAATAGGAAAAGAAAAAAACAAACTATGGAGGAGACCAAGTCAGCTCTAGGGCACAGTCCAAACGGTGATTAATTCCAAAGACTCAGGTGAGCATGTCGCAGCATCGCTCTCCAAGTGAGTCAACAAACTCAACTGAAATTTAAAGGTAATGCCTCTCTATACATTCGACAAATATGCAATGCAGGGCTATAGCAAATGAAAGATAAGATATGTGTATGTATGCAATATAAACACTAGAAAACCTAAGCAAAGTACTCAATCGAAGTACCGTTGATTCTCTGATCTGTGTTGTTGATTTCAATGGTTTTGTAAAGTCCTCTGTGATGACTACTGTTGGGATTTAGGGCTATACAAGAATACATTGCATTGTATTGTATTGTATAGTACTCCTATAATCTTGCACTTCACGGGTACAAGCAGTCTCTCATTATTCTCCGGCTGCAATGAAGCATGGGTCAAATGCAAAAGAAGTGATTTACCTAAGAGGACAACAATGTGTTCTTCTGCCCTGTGAGACACAAAAACCTACACTTCTTCAAATCAAAGTTGTCTGTATTTCCAGTCCCTGCAGAATAGATAAACAATAATGACCTGGCCTTTCATTGAACAACATTGTAAAAGTCATGCATGCTCCTCCGACTGACTTTTATTCACAAATACGGCTCAATTTGTCTCCATCTTCCACTTCCTTCACCCTTAACCCCACATCCATTTAGTAACCTGATAACCAGCGTATACTGTACATGCCCTGCTGGCTCTTCCTAAGTAGCCTGCACTGCCTGACACCACCTCACTCTCTCCCACTCTATGCTTTTAAGACATTCGTAAAAGGAGGTCGTATTGACAAAACAATCGCTTGCTGGGGCTTAAACACTGCCTTTAAAGGGGCATTATTAAATTGCAAGCAGGAAGAGGAGGGGCTGCCAACAAGGGAAACCTGATGACCCTTGCATCGATTTTTACATCAGCGGAGCGTTAGGAGAACTTAGTGGCCAGATAGACTGTAGCAGACAAAGCAAGGAGAGAGGAAGAAAGGGAATTTACATGTAAGATATATTTAAGATGCTGAGCTCATGGTGGGACGTGTGAGAAGGTCATGTGGAGGTTGTTTGCAATAGACCACTGGTAAATACTGTCTATCTCTCATGGGATCAATAACATTAGGCTATTATAGACCAAAGAAAGTCTAAAGATATGCCCTGGTGGTTGATGATGTATCAATAGTTTTTAAAGTTCATGTAGAAAAGCCTTTGTTTTGTATCTATATCTGACTGCATTGTCCCTGTAAGTAATCTTTAGTAATCTTTATTTATGCATAAATTAGTATTTGACCTGAACTACACTCACAAACTACACCTGCACTGTATCAGAATTATGCAAAAACAAATTGTACAGTATGCAGAACATTACTTGAAAATTGTGTGTAATAATAGCAAAGCTCAAATTAAATGTAATGCATTCCCAAAGCTCTAGTCAACTCAATGGATATAATTCTGTCTTGTCTGCTATTGTTTTGTCAAATGAATCATATCTAAACAAATTTTGGACAGCTAATATCTTATACCGATTAATCCAATACACACTACCAGCTCCAAGCAACATACCATTCGACAAAACACAATGTAATCACGCCTTACCAATACCTTATTTTAATTAGAGACTTCCATTTCTATACATATCTCCCTATACTCAAGCCATGTTGCTCCAATTGATGCCAAAATAACATTCATTCCAGAACAGAACCACTACAGTAGGTTTGTCTCCTGAGTCTTGACACATAGCATTATTCACCACTTAACAGTTGAAACAAAGCCGTGTTGAGCATACAGTATGAGGGTTAATCTTTTCATCCAACAGTTTCCATGTGAGAGCACATGTGTCCTGTTTGCACTTGGGTGTGTGTCCTGATCATGTGCTATGAAGAGATCAGCATTATGTTCCTATTCTCCCCTCTCCCTCACTCATACCCTTTTTCATTCAAATTGAGATTCCCTGGTGCAGAGTATTCCTGCCAATAATTTATGAGTGATCTGCACCCCTTGTCGGCCTTTAGCATTTTTATTTAATCTGCTGAGCCCTTTCGTGTGCGCTCTCATCAATAATACACGTGGACATGTGTGTTAACATATCCAGGCTGTGCGTCGTGACGTGAGAGAACAGAGTGCTATAGGACTAATAGAATAAAGCAGCCCGTATGAATGGTATATTATGTCCTATTGGGAAGCCAGCACAACAGACACATATAGGCCACGACATTAGACATGCTCATTCACGGCAAATCAAGGGAGAAAACAAACCCCCAACATACACATTACACTATATACATTTTACGATTTGTTGCATTTTGAACAGCCTTATGAAGTGAATGGACTACAAAAATGGCTGCCACAGTTCATATCTGGTCATCTGATGGTGCCTGACTAAGCATGAAATACACCTTCAGTCAGTGTTCCATGCTTTTTAAGAGCCTTTGGTCTTGATTTCACAGTCGTAAAGCATACTGGAGCCAGTGTCTTTTGTGTCTGTGTTCTAGTCTGCATTATGCACATCAAGAGACACAGACATGACTTAAATGAGTGGGTCAAGGAGGAGAATCAGCAGGTGTTGCTATGGAGATGCCAGTCTGTCCAGGCAGCAAAGTGGCCCTTCCAACATAACCTTCATCTTACTCTCTCCCTCTCTCTCTTCTATCATCTGTTTGTTTTGTTTTTTTCCCCCTTTTTTCTGCTTTTTTTGTCTCACGCTTCCATGTACTGCTCAGAAAACCATGCAAGGAAATTCGCCCATGGACAAACCCATGTGTGCTGCTCTATCTCTTGAGGGGGTTGCAATATCCCAGCATGCAATAGGGTTTAACAGCTAATACCCTTTAGATTAGCCACCCCCGGGTCCCCCTGTGTCACATACACACATGTACCTCTTCCACAGAACCCAGATTACCCTCCTACGATTGGCACTGCATCTGTTTTGGTCTTGCGTACAGACCTTAAGGCGGCGTTGCTATTCCCCTTTTAACCAAACACAACAAACAATATGAGAGCATGCAGTCGCCCTTAAGTGACCTGCACATGTGACCGTCCGACTATTATGGACATCCACAGTCGTAGCTTTATCTTGACTGTAAGAATTGATTCCCCAAGGTTTTCACCGGGGTCGTGTGATTTGATAACCTCACCAGGATTCCCTCTGGCCGCACTTCTCCAGGGTCTGTGTCATTGTGCTAAAGCCGTGAATTGTTTTGGTACAACACCAATCCTCCATAGATTCATAAGCCATGGCTTAATCTTCAGTCTGTCTCCAAGGGCTCAATTTAACAATGAGAACATATATTAGAGAGCTGGTATATAAAGGGATTCCTCATGCCTCTTTTGATTGTCTCTTATGGTTTGTAAGGTTAAACCAACATGATTATATTTGGAGATGGACAAATATAATCATACTTAAGAACAGAGGAAAGCCAAAGTGAGAAATATGATAAATCAAAGAGGCCAAAGGTCTGAATATATTTTGTACTCATACTGTAATTGTAGACTTTAATCATTATGATCTGCTTATGTTAATGTAAGTTCATGTATTTATTTTACCTTAATGCTGCTTTAGGGCTACTACTACTTTCCAACATTGCACTGTCCTTGTGTTGTGTCTCAATAGACGTTGAAGCTATTCTAACAGTCATATTCAAGATTGAACTTTGAATCAAGTATTTCTTACTGCTCCAAGGCTCCAAAGCAGCCACCTACACACGCAGACTTTCAGACTATTAGTGTTTATGATACAGGGCCTTAGATCAAACGTCCAGTGCCTCGTGAGCTCCATGTCTCCAGCCTCTTTAATTGGACACGGCTAATAACGCTAAGTATGCACTGATAGCCATCTCGCTGATAAGACCAGGCGCACAAGGACATAAGGGCCCTGCTTTACCTTTTACAGTGCTACCTAAGGTTAAAACCACTAGTTTATGGACCCAGTCAGACTTGCTACTAGCCAATTACCAGCCCAGGCAGCAATTAAAGCGCACTCATTTGCTAAAGTAGCTAAAGCATGTTATCAATCACACTATGAACTTTTTCCTGAGAAGTCGCAGCTAACAAGGACAATTAGAATCCTCAGCGTGCATTGGGGAACGTTGTATACATTAATAAAGGTAATTAGCCTGAAGATTACTACAAGCCAAAGCGACCCATATATGGTTGGATTTGAAATCTAATAATATGTTTCTACAGCATTGTGCAAAGAATTCATGGAGAAGAAACCACATGTCTGGCCTGGGTAAAAAAGTACTTCGTTTTTTAAATGTATTTGGACTGTACATTTCTAAGGCTGTTGTCAAGTCAGTGTTTCTAGTATTCAATGTATCATAAATGAATCATATACCACTTTTTGCTATTCATTCTTACACATTACTGTAAAAAGTTGAATAGCTTTAAAATCCAAGTTAGGCCAGTCAACTGTATAAAGCACAAATTAATCATAGTAAAATAAACTTGATGTAAGAAGTCACACATTATGCACGTGAAATCTTGTAATTAGTCTCAAAGCGAACACTTTTCCAGTACGCAACTCGATTTTATTGGGTGTTTTCAAATTGACTCTTAATCAGAATGGGCGCCCATGTTTGGCTTGTTGGTTTTGGAAAATTACTGGAGGCCAAATCTCTTTACATGGATTGATCTGCGGGAGAAGGCATTACTAAAAACTTGTGTACGTGAGCATAGGGATGAGTGGAGATATTAATTTCCATCATTAGGAATCGTATCGCCTGGGGGGACAAAACCCTCGTATCGACTTGCTTGTTGACTACTCACCAGTTGTTCACTTGTAGAATGGTAAGGCCTGTGTCTTGTGCCAGTTGCTTTTTCTGTTCTTCCGATGGGTACGGATGCTGTGAGGGAAAAAAAACCAAAATGGTCAACTTTACAAAAAGGCTGTAAACTATTTGTTCAATCAAGCATAGAATAGACGGCAAAAGCGATGTACAGTAAAAATCATTCTGGTGTAAAGGTGTGGACGTACAATACAGTCTGAGGTCCTCTCTCTCTTTCTTCTTAGATCATTATTAATGGAATATGAAATCTTGTAATTAATGGCAGGCAAAAAGGCAAGCCAATTAGAAAGTTAAGTGAAGTGGAGAACCAGCACTGGTAATTAGGCAGCCTCTTACACAAATATATTCACGTCAATGCCCCCACCCTTTGCAGTCGGCTGCATAATCAGACAGGAGGGATCAGTAACAGTGACCCAATGGAATACAGACAAGAGAATACTAAATCATCCGTCTTTAGTGCCGCTCATTACATCTATTTTCGTTGTAATTAATAGCCTTCATTTGTTGCTCATTCTTCAGACTGTACTTTAACAAGATACGATTTGTTGTATTGTTTTTAAATAGCGGCACTGAGCAAAGGCGACAGCAAAGGAGGCGAGAGGACAGAGATGTGGTCTGGAGCAAGCCGTCTCCCCAGTTACTTGGCCTCGTCACCTGTTTGATTCCAACTAAAGCAATAACATATGTGATGGAGACAAACGAGAAGGAACCCGCCGCCAGAATGAAGTGCGCCTAAAGGAAAATACAAGGATTTATTGAAAGAAGGCTAAATAAGTCAATAAAGGAAGACACAATGAAACGGGTACAACTCTATACTGGGGCTGTTACTTTTGGCATGCGCACTGTTTAGATATATAAAATGGCTAAATTGAATAATGTGAACGCTGGGGGAGTTGGTTTATGTTAGAATGAAGGAGGTATCACAGTTATAGGAAGCCGTATTCACTGAGGACAATGCTCTGTTCATGACTTGAGACAAGACATGGACTGTGCTGTGACCATCCACAGCGTTTAAAGATGGAGAAAGAGGGAAAAACAAGATATTTATACAAGACGTTTTAATGTGATACCCTTCTTCAAAATGAGTAAAAATATTTAAAATAAAAAGCTGATATTAACCTTTCAAAAAATAAAGAAAAAATAAATTCTTAAAGGGGAGGCCTCAAGCAGTATTACAATCTAGAGAATAAAAATTGGTCCACACATTTTGTTATTCAGTTGTGTTGTTTGACTAGATTATATAAAGTTGGGACTCTAATTACAAAATATTAATGTGACACATTTGAATGGCCAATATCTCATAAATCATATTATTATAACGCTTGAAGTGTCTATGGTGTGTAATGGTCAATCAGACATGCAAAATCAGCACGGCGCCTGTTATTCCTGCGCATAATAAATTAGACTGAGGAGAATGAGGCAGTGAGCAGAGCAGGGATAGAGAAAAGGGATGTTTCTTATGGCTTTCTCTGGTCCATGTGATTCGTTGTGGGGACTAGCAAGACTGGGAGGCCGATTTTATGTGCTAACTTATAATTGCATTGTCGCCTCCAGCTACAGTCGTGTCCGTTCGACTGTTGACTGTTTCTTGTCTATGTGGGAACTTCATTCATGTTGTTTAAACGCTTTTCTATAGACAATGAGGCGCAAATCATTGGCGCCGTCTGTCTGCATGTAAACAATTTATTTACGTCCATTCCAAAGTGCAACTGCGAAGGGATGTGTGCGTGTCATCTGATGTTACATGTGGACACAACGCTCATAGATACAATATTATAGCTTTTTAAGGACGACAAAACCAATTGAACATGAAAAAGATCAATGTGTCCATTCTACGTGTTGCGGATCTATGAAAGCGAAGAGTGTCTGCCTCGTGATGCGGAGGGGGGAGCTGCGGCCACGCCAGGGGCCACAGGCTGGGACAAATACAGCCTGTTTCAGAGCTGTGGCCTGGCCTAGCTTCCCAGCAAACACTCAGAGGGAGATAGACAAGTAGTCATATGCAGACAGACACGCACACCAACAAAGCCACTGGACAAGCTTATGACACAGGGGAACGCTTAAGAAAATGCAAGACTCACTCTCACATTTTACTAATATTCTAAACAATAATTGACAAACATAATGTCATTTTTTCATAACAAAATATATATAAACTATTTGCTTTGAACATGTATTTTGATTATTAGGATGTTGATTTTGATTTTTTTGACGTTATTAATTATATTACTAATTTTTCACTACTGATTGTGCAATCTAAAACACAGGAGGAATAACATTAAAGCTGGGGTTTCTATAATATTGTTACTATTTCTTTTAAATAATGAAATTTGTTAATACTTCGTGAAAACATCATCTTTTGAGTCACTATTTGACCTTTTTGAAGGGTGAGGGTCTGAAGAAGTTGATCTAAAAATGTGACAGAGACCAACATTACAATACAATACCACAAATACATGTGAAAACTGTTTTAAGGTCGAGGAACTAGTTTCATGGATTTTATTACTTAGTTCAATTTTGAGCGTGTTAGGTTCCTCAGCTTCGTTCCCTTTACACTGCATGTATAAAACAATCATGTCTGATAAATGCCTTGTTTTTATCTTTCTAATCCACCTAATCCCATGCCTTTTCAGTGTAACAGGTTGCTCAGTTTTAGCTCCATATGAGCGATGTCTTGGAGGAGTCTAGCTCGGCCTCAGCGAGACAAAGACACAGAGAGGGAACTTTTTTTTTGTCAGACGCAATAACATGTTCTTTAAAGCAGCAGATGGAAAGTTTCTGCCGATCCTTCCCTCCCTTCCTCCAACCCTCCGCCTATCTTAATGATACGTCTTCTCCAAATATACTACTCCTTTCATGAGAATTTCCAGCCGGTATGTAGCACTGGCCTGGGCTAGACTGCGAGCATGTGTGTGCGAGGAGGAGAGCGTTCACTGCCTTATCAGTGCAGCTGTGGGCCTGCGATGTGTGCGCATGTGTCCAAGGACCTGGCTTTCTTATATTAGAAACATTGTATCTGTCAGACATGGGAACATATGGGTCACGTGTATATACTGTATGAAAGAACCTTGTGTCTGGATGTGATGGTAAGACCCAGGGAAGTAGAAAAATGCACTGTGCTTTGATGTAACCCTGAAGAACATAAGGATCTAGCTTAGGATAATGAAAAATTATTAAGAACTAAATGATCTTTTCATTTCATTTCACAAGAATACAGTTGCCAGGTAGGTAACAAAAACACAATACATATTTTAGCAAGGTCCTATAAGCATAAAAAAAAACTGTTTAATGAAGCTGGAGTACCTAATTTTGATATTTACGTACATAAAAAATTCATTTACTTTGTCCTACAGAAATAGTCCTGTAAAAATTCTAAATCTAAAATCCAAAGATGAGGGCATGTAAAAACTACCGATAGAATAAAAAGTGTTTAGAGATCAAGGAACAACTTTAACAGTAATAAAAATTCACCTTTGTGGTTTGCAAGTGTAAAAGACCCCCACACATATTGTTATTTCTCTGACCAACTGAACGACATCGCATTATGCCTAAAATCCCTTGACCTTTGCCGATATATTGTCAACTTCTGGTTTCTCTACGTCACGAGCAGCGTCACATCAGCTACATGCCCTGGCTGCGTGTTTGACCCAGACCAGAACAAGCGGTCGGGATGGAGAGCGGGGCTGGGGAGTAGCATGGAAATGGGATATGTGCCGCCCCTGGGGTTTAAACACTGATAACATATTCTGAGAGACCCCTCTTTACACCCCCTGTACCACGTTTCACCCAAGGGACCACTTTTTGTACAAGACATGTGAAACAAAGTGATGAGAAATAACTATAATCTTGGCGTCAGACTGTGCCTATATTCTGCTGTCAGTGTCGTGGTGTTATCATTACACTTTTTGCTATTTCAAGCCACATATCCAGAGTCTGTCTCCATCCCATTAAAAAGCCTTGACATGCTACATTAGTTAACAGCAAGCATGAATCAAGATGGTTGGACAAGAATAAAAGAGAAGCATATATATAGATTCTTTCAGTCAGGGTTTTAAAGGGAGGCCAGAATCTTGAGCAATCTTCAAGCTGTTGAGGACATTGTCAGGAAAGTCAGTGTGTATTTTAGTGGTAAAATAATAATGGCACCAGTTATATTCTAGTGACAACAGTATAATACTAGTACGAACCAAGCAAGCACTACCATATGGTCAACTCATGTTTTATCAATAATTCATATCTGTTCCCTTGTGACTTAAACTATCTTACAGTGCAAAAAGTCCGTTTTTGTGAATCGTAGCATGACGATTATGGCGTCTTGTTGACAGGGCAGTTTTATAACCAACTAACTACGCTTATTTGCCCAGATCGGTTCCTCACACTGTTCCCAGGTCAAGTCTCCGTGGAACGTGAGCTGCCCATCAGGAATGCCTGTTAGCTAATCCAGGGGCCTTTTTGGCAAAGGGCATCAGGGTGTCATACCCAACCCAACAACACACGCGTCCACAGCCATGCACGCTTATGTACACACAGTTTACTGGAAGTGCAGATTTGCCCTTGCCAGAACTGGATGAGATTACCTTAAATATTTGGGGAAGCGAGCACATTGTTATGCTAACAACAAATGCCCAGAACCCTGAACATATGCAGACTTTAAAACAAGCTTTTTCATGCGGTAAGTTCCCAATTTATTTCTAAATTTCGTGTTCATTGAGTGGAAGTTACATCTTGAATGCAGCACAGTAAGAAGTATGCCTTTTTGAATTCCTTTCTGTGTAGGTGGCATTGACTGACATCCCTTTGACTTCATTAGGGAGCAGGGACCCGGCAACAAAGCTGGCTCTGGGAGAAAGGAGGGATTAAAGAAACAAGAAAAAGGGAGTGAGAGTGCAGCAAACAACAGAAAAAAGCAGCGCTAACCTAATTTCCTGCGATTTCGGTCTGCCATGACACAAAATACAAAACAGAGCAAAAAACAGATGGCATAAGAGACAATTGAACTCAGCACAGAAGAGATGTAAATATGTCGTATGCAAAGTTTAAGCAAAGAAGACGACCCCTGTCGTCATGCTCTGGAGAACAACAAGTATCTTACATGGCAATGGGGATATAGAAAATGAACTACACACACTCCAGGAATGAATTATTCAATTGCTCTGACACCAGGACCAGGATACTCCCAATACCCTGTTTTTGTCAATTGAAAACATCAACCTAGATTGGAATTTGAAATAATCTTTGATGATTATAATTATTATTTGTTAATGCTAATTTTACAAGATGTTTGAATAATAAATGAAACATGCATTCTAAGCCACAGTATGCCCTGTCCTAATGTAAAATTGTTCTTTCATCAGAATTGAGATTGGCTCATCAGTAGGCAATATAAAGTTGAATTTAATTCCGCAGGTTTAGTGGATGCATGGCCCTTGCTGTAATGTATGTGGTGAAACGTTTTGGGCGGGTCTTCCACCTATGTGTAGAGGAGAGTCGATAATCTCTGTGGTGAAATGCTTGAACAGTGTAAAACTGGGTGTGTTCTGGTGTACATGCCGACATACTGTATGCAGCGCTGTGTGCTGAATGAGAGGCTTTGCTAAGAGATGGGGCGTGCTTCATTAGTCCTCTGTTTGCAGCACAGGAGGCTAAATTTATTAAGGATCCGGATGTTGCACAACACCTGCTGCTGCGCTTGCCTCGACGCAATAAAGGAAAGGGGGTGCGTATGCTATAGCTAGTGCTAGTGGTGAGCGCTGCTCGTTGGACTGAGGCTGATGAGCTGGGGCTAATTCGGGGGGTGATTATGTAGTTTGCTGGACCACTAAACCTCTTTAAGCCCGTAATTACCGCCTATTTGAACGAGGGGAAGCACTCCAAAGCAATCGGTGCTTGCACCAAGCAGCGCAATGAACGGCAGCCACAGCTGGAGGTGGGCTGCCTCAGGGCTGCCTGCAATGAAGGGGGTGTGTAAATGGGTAGTAGGAGGATCCATAAAGCCTCATCCCAGTCAGGTAGCACAGCACACCGAGGCATCGCAGCAGGACACCCCTCACTGTGCCAGAGTGTTAGCTCCAAGCTATAGCGCTGCAAGCTACTGTTCTTGCAGCTTAAAAACAAATTGCAAAACGGGACTACAATACACAGGGCTGCAGCAAAAACAAAGTACTATTATGGGAGATTTCGAGGCAACCAAATAAAAACAATTATAGAACAATTGGGCACTAACCACATGATTGCTTGAGACTAAATGGGGCTTGTAACTGGTTATTGGAGCCCTACAGATGTCACAGCGGTGAAAGCCTAAGAGGATTTCTCACACAGAGATATTCAGGAGGGAATCATATACTCAAATTGCATCGGTGCCAGAGAGAAACCATTTCATTTCACTTGACTCTCAAGGAAATTTGACTTTACGTAATGCCACTGAAATGTGATCTCTCAGAGGAAACAATTTAGGGGCCACAGAACATTCTAATAACCCTAGCAATATTATTATGTTATTATCATAATTACCCTTTTGCCCCTGACGTTTTAATTAGAAACTCACCGCTGGCCCCTGGGGGTGAAGGAGAATGCAGAAAGTAGGTAAAGGTATTCAACAATTGCTCCCTTATGCTCTTCAGAGAGTCAGGCAAAGAGAATAAGATCATTGAAAGATGTTGCTCATTTTCTTTTTTGTCTCTTCAGTCTATTCCACAATAGCATTATTACTATTATTTCAGTGACATATTATACGCTCCTTTTATACCCACCCTTTAGCCCTCGCAACAATGAGAAGGGTCCATCTCCATCGGTGCATGCTTTAGCAAATCAATGACTTAATGTGTCGTAGCAAACAAGTGAGCAGCGCCCTCATGCCGGCCCACTTCCCCCACTGCTAATGTAACAGCTACATGGGCTGTGCTTAGGAGGTGCCACACGGAGCAGATAAACGACCGGTCCTCCTATAAAACAGAGCTGCAATAATGACCAAAGCTATGAAATCCAAAAGTCCAATCTGAGTGTCCTTGTGCAGCTCCAGCCTGTAGCGCTGTTTGAGTCCTTCACCGTGAGTTATTGCCTGTCTGCATTCACCACCTGGTTCACTAGCGATGATTCCTCTCACTCCAGTGGCCGCCGCACACAACATACACACAAACATCACAGAAGCCTACACGTACACATTTAGCATCGCCATCAAAGAAACCGCATTTGACCAGGCTTCTCTGCAGGGTCAGATGGCACACTACCTGCTTATGAGCGGCCGTACCACCTGCCTCTGCACTAAAGCACACCTCAATTAGACCATTAGCTCTGCGTTATGGCTGCATATCACACAAGAGCTTATCTATAAATAATAGCACTCTCTTTGAAATGGCACCAATATCACTGGGACAGCACAGTTCAAGGGCAATAAAATGTAAGCTAACACAGATGTACATTATGGAAAAATGGAGTAAGAATTGAAACCGAAAAAAGCAAAAATGGGAGAGAAGTCAGAGAAGCAGAAGGCATGCATAAAAGATGGGGAGCCCTTATGGGGGAAGTGTTTTGTCTGAGTGAAAGATATACAGTATAGAAGCGAAGAGAAGGAGACGAAGGGTTCACGCATGGGCGAAAATACAAGTGGGAGGAACTGAATTGATAAATTAGTTCAGCCAACGAACAAACTGATTACCACGACAGAGAAACCGCAGCCACGAAGCAGCAGAGCACACGCAAGGACAGAGCCACAAAGGCACACGATGCTTACAGAAGGGAAATGAGGTCGCCAGAATTCAAATGTATATGAGTTTTTACAAAAATATACCATGTAGTGTATCACATGGAAAAATAGGGACTTAAGAATGAAGTCTTCTGGCATGCCACACATCTTATCTTGCCAAAAATCATATTCCTTTGACTCACGCTGAAAGATGTTTTAATTAAGGTGTAAATGTGTTTTTCATTAAGCTACACTACAACACATTAAATAAATAAAACTATCTTTAAGAAATTTGAATTTGAACATGATGAATGTCCTGATGTGAAAACAAAAAGTCATTGCTTATATTAAAAATACAATCCCCAACTGCTGGCAATAATAATCTTTCTATTACAAGCATTCCAAAAGCTAACCACAGACTTATGACAATATTTTTCCCAGACTCTTCCGGACGTCAACTTGCCACTCACTCTCCAATAAATACCGCAGTCCTGGTGGGGAACTCCACACCCCAACTATGATCCTGACGTCACTGCATTAGACCTGCACTATACACATGGCATCAAAGTGTGTGCATGGCAACATTGCATTTTACAGAATACTGTCAAATCAAGCCGGAGCGATCGGGGCCTTTTCTTGTAGCACACAGCTGTTAATGAAAAATACAACTGGTGTGAAAGAACAGCGTCACGAAGACATCAATCACCAGAACACACTGTGCAACAACGAAGCCACACACTCAACCATGTCATATATTTCCAGCTATTAGTTTATAGGAAGGGGATGATTAAAGGGGAAGGGTAAAGACATGCAACATGAAAATATGGAACAAAAGCATTGTTATATTCGGTTTTAATGACTGCTAAGAAAAAATTAGGCCTGAGAAAGTCTAAAGTATATCAACAGCACAGACCTATGTGTTTTATGGTAAGGGGAGTATGTTAAGTCCCTTGTGACCAGTGATCTTCACTGCTGCTGACCGACCTTGAGAGTCTGTAAAGTTCTCACATTCTTAAAGAAACACAGCGGCCCTTTGACTGCGGCCGGATCAACATTCATATCCTTGCTGCTATCTTAAGCAGCCCTTAATGATGTTTAAAATTAAAATGTTAGACTTGCAACAGAATATTGCGTAAGGGCATGTATGATATTATTACTTCTTTTAACTTCTCTACGACTGTTCATCTGGGAAACTTTACATTTTATTGCATGGATCATAAGATTCTGCTTTAGAAGAAGTCATATGTTGTAATTTGGCAAGATCAAACCACAGCAAAATAGAAAGCTGCAGATGACTAATTTACTGGGCATATGGATTTCTACAAAGTTACATTAAAATGTATTTGTTTTTGGGCACTTATTATTATGCACTATTCAGTCACACCCCATACGTGGATGGTGAGCTACTACTAAAGCCCCAGCTACTCTGTCGTAGACCACTAATATATGTATAAAATAGTATTGGTTACTTGCAAAAAACTAACAACACAACGCTAATGCAAATGTCTTAACATAAGGCTTAACATATGTATCTTTTTAAATTCCTCCCCAAAGCGTTTACTGTATGCCCCCTATTCATTTGCCCATCCATCCATCATCCTGTCTATCAGTCAAAAAACAGATGGCCTTTCAGGAGCCTGTGTCGGGACTGATGACTTCCCTCTGCCCCGGCCATACCATTATACACCCCCTACACACACACAACTATAGCACTGAAAATAACACAAAAGACACACATTCAGATACACCCTGTGCCCCCTACAACTTGACCAGATGGACGGGGTCACACTATCTATCCACTCCTTGCTATCTGCGCATGAGGACAGATATGCTATCAAGCTTGAATACACAAGACAACAGCGAGCAACGGCGACAAGACGTACATATTGTGTGGAAAATTGCCAATACCATGTGTCTATGGGGGTGATTGGACAAAGAGAAGCCCCCAAAGAGATCTGTCTGCCTCTGCTCCCAGGGGCCTGTCAGGAGGGATAATTGATGATGTTTTCATTACAAGGTGTGGGTTAATGTGGGGGCTGGGGCTGCCCTGTGTGTTATGGGAGTTTGTAGGTTGACTCAGCTGCCTCATCTTTGACTCCGGTCGACTCTTCACAAAATGCACAAGCAGGGAAAAGGAGACAACTGAACTTCTCTCTTAAATCAGCATTTTTGTTTGTATTTTTTCTTTTCTTGTAATTCTTTCTTGATTGTATTGCACCCACAAACAGTGGAGAAACTTCACCCAACTACAAAGTGTCTATACAATTTCATCCTCAAAAAAAATGCAGCCTAGCGCCTCAACATTTGCTAAAGTGAATGAATGTGTTTGAAAGCACGTGACTTTACCTCGAAACAAAGTATGAGATGAAATATTTGAGAGTCACATTATTAAAGAATGTTCTACAAGGAAAGTGATGAAGGCTCTTGAGTTAAGCCTATAGGAAAGTGTAAACTACAGACTTCGCATATAATTCCCATCGACACAAAGAGGGGTCTTCATACCGACAGCACACACACTCTGCCTACAGCTCGCTCAACTGCCCGAGAGAAAGTATATGAAAGCGAATAAAAACTGTAGGAATAATACTATAACTTGTTCTCTGTCTTGTTTGCCTGTGTCCTGTCAGTGTCACGCCAGGCCTTTGGCAGATCTGTCTGTCTGTCCTCTCTTTGAAATCTCTAATGCAGTGGCGCCTTGGCTTCTGACTGCCACTTAGATTGAATTAAGACCTAATCGGAGACATCAGGTCACAGAGGGCTATTTTACTGTACTGTATCAAGACGGACATCTCTCTTTTGTTGTAGATTGTGCGGAAAAGTCAAGACAAAGGCCTAGACAAGAGTCAGCTGACAGACTCTTTCAAGCATATGCCTCATCTGTAAATGAAGTATTGATGCGTCCCGGAGACTTGGATAGACATAGAATATTTTTTTCATGCGGAAACTCAATTTGTGCAAGACAAACACGTCAAACAACAATCACAGGACAAACATAATTCTAAACTACTTGGTCATGCCTCCACTTTGTTCTCATTGTGCTCTTCAAAACATTGCGTGACTTTTAAAATTGGCCTTGATGATAAGACAGATTTATGTTTTTAAATTCTGCGATGGTCACGATAGGAGTTAATATCTTGGACTGCAGTAATACACTAGCATCTGAGACAATGATTTACTTGAATTTTGCGCCAAATAATTTCTTTTATTTTCCATCTTTGTGGTTGATATTCATTATTCAACCCTGAATTTTGCAATTTAGATACATCTTTATTATGCAAACTTAGAGAACCTCTCACAGCACCACAAGCCTGCACTTTTGCTTGCTTTCTTTGCCAGAACAGAAATGAATTATATCACTTTTCACACCTGTTTCTGCTCAAAAACCACCACTGCTGCACTGTAAAAAAAAAAAAAAAAAAGAAAGGAAAAAAATGCATGAACCCCCAGCTCTGCTACATCTGTGTCTCAGAGCAGTTAAATTAGACTCTAATTGTATTAACATGGGATTATGCCTTCCAGTTGGATTTTTTCATACTCTTTAGTTGGATTTTACATGTTTTTAAAAGAGGAGGCACAAATGGGGGCTCGTCTAGGGGGTTTTGCGGGTTGGCTCCTTTTATGAGCTGCAATCACGGTTAGCCCCTCGTTACTCCGAAGCTGTGTACAAATAAGAGCGGAGTCGAGCCAAAGCCTGTGTGTGTGTCTGCCAGGCCAATTCAGCAATGCTAACCAAAAGCTATAGCCCCTCCTTTCATGTTATACTGTAGATGGAACAATTTAAATGGAATATGGTCTGTGTGGGAAGGCGGGGTGAATTCTATCTAATTACTCTATCACATAATTTCACAAATTGCCTATTCATAGGGGAGTGGAGAGGAAACGCTGGAGGATTGGAGGATTGAGCTTTCATTTACTACTCATTTCTTGTTAAATTAAAAAAGAAAATACCATTGTTGAGGAGAGCCGGGGAGCTTGAGATACATAATAATATAATAATAGCCTTGGACTAAAGTAAATATTGCAGATTTTGATCTGAGAATGAGTCAAATTGGTTTCAAAGGGGTTTCGAAATCTACCTTCTAATTCACTTGCCTTACTCCCTATGTGTAATTTAGTGTCGCCAATAGGATAACATGAGGGTTTTGTATTAGCTTAACATTAAAAAACACGAGCGTAGTGATAACAAGCACAAATAGATAATGTTTGGTTATTGGCAAATATCTGTTGCCAAATTTGAATCCCTTTTGTAATTGAGCTATAAGCAACACAATATGAAGGAAAATAAATGTACCATCAATAGCTGCATCAAGTCAAGCAGTGTTTGAAGCTTTTTGTGGTGAGTCCAAGTCAACACAGCCCAATCCTTCAAATCAGCATGTCCCAACAGCATCTATAACATGTGATCTGACTGGGTGTGTCACACTTGAGATGTGCCAATATTTCGTCACCATCTCCAAATTGTGACCACTGTTGAATCAGCCGTTCCTGTCACCTCGATCCGGAACAAGAAATGCATTTTGTGTGTAGTCCAAACATACAAACAACAGCATTAATGCCACCTACTCTCACACTTCTGTGCCTAAGAGCTCCACCCACCTCCCTCTTTCCCCACCGCACATCTCCCCAGTGGCACTAAGTACGAAGTATGAAGGCGGATACCGAAAACACCTAACTCCAGAATAACTCCATAATCTATTGTTCTCACTTCGCTAATCTTTGTTCTTGTGTAAATGGATTTCATGCAAGTTTAGTCCAGGCTAATTTCGGAGAGGGAGCCGCTGCAGTCAGATAATTGGTCTATCTCTGAGAGGCCAGACTCCATGGACAAAGAGTGGGCAGAGGATGATGCCAGTGTTTGGTTTGGGATGCTGGGTTGAATAGATGGGTATGGTAAAAAGTCAAATAGCAAGGACTACGTGGGGATTTTGTGAAATAGGGATCTATCTCATACAAATGACATCCATCCAAACTTAACCCAGCACTCATGAAGTAAAACTCACAGAAAGTTTTTTGGTGAATAGGAAAATCCGCAAAGCTAGTATCTCCCAATTGTTTTCCTTATTGCTGACATCCCGGGTATCAGGTCCGATAAATAGAAGTTGGATCTAATAGCTGTACAGACCTCCTTTTTCTTTCACATATACTTTTTTTTAGGTATGGCCTGTTTAGAGTCACGAGTTTTTAAAATCTTTTTTGTTAATAATAACCTTCTAAAAATAATACTGGTAATGATGAATGGGTTTTTATGGAACTGCAAAAAATCATAGCAACGTAACATCCCCATGGAGACGAAGGAGCAGTTCGACAGAAAAGTGCAGCTTTAAAGAACACATTCACATTTTTCTTCCAGGGCACTGAACATTCTAGTCTTAACCTATATTGTCCCAAAAACAACGGTGCCATATGGCCATCTTGTACTTGTCCGTGTGTTCCTGAGAGAAAAGAAAGGTTCTTCAGATCCTCCTCATCCTCTTCCTCACCTCCTTGGCCTCCTCCTCTTCACTCCCTTCTTCTCACTCTCTCCCTTGACACTCACTTATATCCTTCCCACTGTTGGAGATCTGAGAGTGAACAAGCCTTCCATAAGCTGGAGCCCTGGTGTAATATGACATTTGGCTTTTGGGGAGGAAGTGTGCATGTTTCAAACACTTTTTCCTCTGCGGACCTCAAGGTTTCTGAGGTATACAGGTTGAGGTCAGAGGGATATGGGAGCTGAGCGGGCAATGAAGAGTTATTGGTTGTTGGATAGGGTCAGTTTTTTAGGGGGGGAAAAAGTGAAAGAACGCATTGCAGTTGCCTACAAATACACACTACCATTACAAATTCTGGGAACTTCAATTTGGTCAGTAAACAGTGAGCGATTCTCACAGAACGTTCCATGCATCAACATCAAAGAAGAGACTAGCGGTAATATATAAAAAGTTCATGCAATATTCACAATCCTACAACCAAATTACTTTTTGCAGCATCTGGCGTGATGGTTGGAGAAATTCGACTCCAAAGTATGGGAGTGTAGGTTAGATTGCAAACATTGTAATTTCAATCTAGTAAACATTTCCACTATTTCGAGTTATTTTCAGTAGTACATCTGAGTTTGATCTAAAATGTGGTCTGCATTCTGAGTTGATTACATGAGAAACGCCACAAAACTACAATGATGAAATATGTAGCTGATTTTAATAAAGCAGGCAGAGCAGACGTGTTTTCAGGCAGAGAACAAAGTGAATGCTTAAAAAGTGCATTTAATAGCACTGGTATATGGTCCGCTGCATTTTGGTCTCCATGGGGATCTCATTGCTTATCCTAGAATGTTGCAAAGTATAGCATTAGCTAATCATTTTTAGATCAAATGACAGATGTTTTGTTTGTAAAATAGGGTAGTAGTGTCATTTGTGAGATTTACATGTGAAATATTCCAGACCCAGCATTAACCTTTCCATTGAGACAAGGGGAGATCCTTCACTTGGAAAGTTCCACAGTTCCACAGTTCAACTTCAGTTCGAGAAAGATAATCTTAAACATGTAGATAACTAGATGGTTCGATAGATGCACAAATAGTCATGACAAAAGCTCTACACAAAGCGAAGAAACACCAGCTGGCACTTTAAGCATTGATATTCTCAGTTTAAAGTAATGCAGGAGCCAAGGATTGCCGACATCTGTTAAATAATGACAGATTTGTTTCTAATAAGGTTCATCTATGTATCTGCAGCAGTTATGGCCAGGGGCGTCTCTCCTCGGCTTCAACCTTATTCAGTTTCAGCAGAGATCGCCGACAGATTACACAGGCCTTGTCTTTGAAGTGCTCCCTTTACCAGTGCTGGGATATGCTGAAGAAAAGCGTGGATTCTTGTGGTGTCAATGAGCGCATGTTGGTATCTTAAGTGTGTGAGAGAGTGAGAGGGCCTGTGGCTGAGCAGGCAACTACACTGCGCACAAGTTCAGTGGTACTTACCGTTAGATGTTGGAAAAGCCATGCTCTCATGATGTTGGTGGCCACTTTGGGGAAGATTCCTCTCTTCTTGTTTCGCTTCTTTTCCTTATCCGGGTCATCGTCATCCCCTGTGCTCGGCGAGGCTACGCTGTTGTCCAGGCCGTCACCTGTCACATGACACAAACAGGAAGAGACCGAGCAAATCAGACTCTCGATTTGTTGACTTCCTGAATTCGAAATGCCTCATCCATCAAAGGGAATAAATACTATTGCCAAGGAATTCTAGAGGGCTTTGTATGCACAGACTAAGGGCTATAGAGACACAACAATGGCAAGCTGAGAATGGCTGGAAAACAGCACCTCATAAATGCATTCATTTTTAATACATTTATAAATAACCCTGCCTTTCATTTTGCTCTCTCCGCCACATGAAAACACACCAAGCGCCGCGTCTTTCTGAGTGTGAGAAGAGGAGCACAAAGGACTTGTAAGGTCGCATTTCCCCACTCTCCCATCCAAGCCGGAGCAGAATTGAAAATGACAGAGAGATTTAGTCTTTATTATCCTGAGGGGAAAATAGTTATTGAAGCGTCACCCCACCACATTCTGCCATTTTACCTGAGGTGGAAAGAGGAACACGACACTACAAAAGGCGAGGTTGCAGTGACGAGGAGGGGGGAAGAAAATAAAAGCAAAAAGCAAAATAGGTGGAAAAAACCAAGTGAGACGCACAAACGGCAATAACAAAGCTAGCTGCTTTTCATAACAATGGCATCATGGCTGCTTACAGCAACCTGTAGGGCTTCGATAAGGCTCTATTAAGGCCAGTTAACCTCACCTTAGGGGAACACTGAAACAGCTTAGAGTATTTGAGCATGCAGGAACAGTGCAAAGAAGACACTCCAAGGGCTTTTCCTCTGGATTCAACAGTCTCCACACAGTGTGAGAGAGAAACTCTGGCTGCAGGTTATTCTATAGGCCCATGAAGAATGGGACTTCTTTCTAATTGAGTCTGGGCAAATCCTAATTGTTATTATCCACATAGCTGCATCTGCTTGGAAAGAATAAAAGAAACATGCGGCGGAGGTAAACACTGCCTGCACCAAATTTGAACAGCTGATATGTGGCTTTTTTCTTGCAGGCAAAGAAAGGAAAGGAAAGAAAAAAGGTAAAATATAACTAGCTGAAGCACTGTGCAGAATTGGATTCTTATTTATTGATTACACACAAAACACTTCTAAAGCTTTTATGTCAATTTTGCAGTGGCTCACGGAAATAACTACATTCAGGCAAATCCGCGCTCCACTAACTTACAGAGGGCGACATCCAGCACCTAGCTAAACCCTAAGCCCTGATTCATCGATAATTAATGGGGATGTTGGCGCTAATCCGGTTGGAGATGACTTTTTTCCAGCCCGCCACATCAATGGAATAATCAAGGGCCTAAAACCAGGCCTTTGCTCCCCATTACCTCAGGCAAAAGAATTCCTGAAAGCATGCCTGGAGGGCACCTGAATTATATACACCATTAGGAGAGAGAGACTCTCAATGATCCATACGAAACAACACTGGGCTGGAGTGCGTTCTCATCCCCTCTTCATCAGTTCAACTGTTCTAGTAGCACAAGATACATATGCACAAATATTGAAGGCTTTTTAATGAAGCACTGGTAGAAGCAGAGGGGATGCACCGGAGAGTGGGGGCGGGGAGGCGCCTCAACATCAGCACAACACTGTTTAATATTAGGAGGGTGTTATGTAGATTGACCAGTTCACCAATGCACACTAACATAAAAGACTGAGTCTAAAATCACAGGAAAAGTAAGACTCGACTGGCTGCATAGTCAATAATGTCAATGGTGCAAATGTTATGCACCCACGACAATTTATTGCTCCGGTGACCCCAACAAAGGTAAACTTGACAGGAACAATCAGGTACATACAAGTACACTTCTCGTTAGCAGTGTTTGATAAAAGAGTGTCACAGAAACACAATCACTGAAATATGGCTTATAAAAAGTAGGAGAATGTGTCGAGACTAGATCAAGACTTACTAAAGCCCAAACGTGTAGAAACCACACTAACCCCACCCCATCAAACTCTCATGATCCCTCTGTGTTTAGAAGCACACTCCAATTTCAAGTTTAAGTTACATCATTAGCCCAGGACAAATGCACCCCAGACTTAACAACTGCCTCTATACTGCCTACTGTTTCAGGCCAGAAGTGCCCCCTCCTCTTTCTTCCTATGTGTCTCTGCAACTGCTGGAACAGAGCAGAGAGGAGCTGAGCCTGGGCCCTGTAATCTAAGACCAGATTTTCATTGGAAGCAAATGCTTTCAATCCGTTGTAAAGACCGGCTCATGTTCAGCAAAGCCTACAATAACAAACCGTGGGGCTTGTCCCATGCAAGTTAGAGCAGTTAGGAGACTGAGGCGAACTGGCCATGGTACCATACGGTGGGTGAGGGAGAGAGAGTGGTGCAAGCATAAGCAGAAAAGCAAGAGGTGTGAAATGGTTAAGGGCATTGTAATGTGAGGTAAAGTGCTGCAGAGATAGAATACAACATTACAGAGTATGTTTGATGATGCAAACATATTTTCTACCTACAGTACATCTTTTCTGTAGCCACTACTTTAAAATGTTAAATATTACAGAATTGGCCATACCAAGTTGTTGATGTTATTGCTTACTAATGGTCATATTATTTGACGAGTCATCAAATAATATGAAAATTGTCTGAATGAAAGACAAGTTGAAGAATATGGTATTAGACAATGTGCATTATGATATCAGTCTCCTCTGTAAAAGCCTTGGCCTAATGTTGCTCCTTTCTTTTAACCTACAGTCAAAGCAGAAGCAGCAGGATGAGGATGAGTGGCCAAGGGAGTAAGCAACAGTAACAGGAAAGGTGCCGAAGCTGTGTCTGGCAGCCATGTTGTGGAAATGTCAGCAATGTTCGCTGGACTATAGGGGGAAGGGAGTTTTGACAACACAAATGATGTTCATATTTTGAGAGTGTAACTATAAAATCATTTTATATATTATACCTTGGCAGACTCTATAAGAAACCGCAGGAGGCACTGGACTGGCGCAAGAGAATCCGGAGAAACATGACCCTACGAAGCTACGTCAACCTATTGTAATGTCCTCGTTGCCAGTCAAATGTAAGGCAGTTGAAGAGGCCAGTGAGCCGGTGGAGCAGTCATCCCTCTGCATACACAGGCTGCCAGGCTCATTATGGGCATCAGCAGCCTGTAACTGTGGGCTGCATACATCCAGTAGTAGGGAAAAGACTTGCTAGTATAAACTCCACTCTAGCCATGAGGAAAAGCCACAGGCACAACTCTGGGCCCAGCCTACTGATCGCCCATGACGTCTTTGAAACTACATGAGGAGGAGCTGAGGGGGTGCTGTGGTGGACAGGAATCAATGCGGGGCAGTGGGGGTGCATGTTCATGAGCGGTGAACGCATGCATGCATATGTGTGCATTGGTCTGTATGTACGCATGGCTTTTCTTTATGGATGTGAGTTTTCTGCCACAGAAGCCCCAAATGTGTGTGTGTGGGTGAGAGAGAGACTGTGTGGCAATTAGGGAGCAGGCCAGTGACTGGAAGGAGCCAGGGGCAGTTGAAATGCCCCGGGGCCAACCAAGGGAAGGAATATTTTATCAGTCCCCTCACACGCTGTATACACAAATACACACTCTCACAAACACAATATGCCAGCAAACAGATAATGACATAAAAACTAGGTTAGTGCACATTTTAACTAGCTTCGTTAGTGTTAGCAAAACACACACTGACTTGAGTGCTCATTCGGCTTCAGTAGCTTCTCTATAAGCCTCCACAGCACTTCATGTCTCATTCCTCTTTTTCTTCTCTCCTACTTCATTACTTCTCTCTGTGTCACAGCTCAAGCATGGAAGAGATTGCAGACTGGTGGAGATATAGCGCTAATGCACATTAAACTGTGAAGTTGAATACATAAGTGCATGACTCTTACCTCACTCAAGTGGATTATAACACAAACATTTGAATAAATTAAGTACTACGAATAAAAAGTAATAGTCTTTGTTAGTTCTGAATGTCTTGGTGTCCAATTTCTTGGTCTTCATCAACCCTACTCATATCTCTGTCTCGCAGCGTACCCTGGCATTATCAAGCAGGATCGAGGCTAATCTGATATGATCTGATTATAACCAGTGGAAGACATTGGGATGGTACCTGCCCCCCCTGCAGCAGGCCACACGTGCCAATCGGAGGTGTCAGCCATTTTTCTGCTGCCTGACAAATTAACAGCCAGCATTTCACTAGTCAGTCATCTGCGAAAAGGCAATCTTGTCAGACACGTCGCTTCTAGCTTAGAGAAAATTATGACATTTAGTTTCAAATAATTTCACAGGAATAAAGGTTATGAATATTAGCTCTGGTTTGGGTGATAATCCATTCGGGGGATGATCCACAGATGGCTAAGCATTTTTGGGAGATGTTTTTGCCAGGTTTTATAGAGCGTGGATGGGAGCAACAGCAGCATAGAGTTTATGACGGTGCAGTTACAGCGTACGGGCTATTTGTTGTGTGAGAGTGCCACTGAGTGTGCGAGTGACCTGGAGCTGATCTCTCATGGGCCACTCCTCGAGTTTCACACCCCAGAAAAGCTCACATGACCCTGGCCCAACAGCACCAGGCGAAGCACAGGCCTCCTGGGGTCTCATGTGCAGCTCCACATGGGATACACACATTTAGTTGTGAAATTTAGACACACAGTCTTCTCCAACTCTTTAACCATTTTTCCTTCTTTCTGCCTTTTAGCCCGCTTTAGCACACACATGCTAACACACATACATTACATTCCCAGCAATCCTCAGAGGGGCAACAGAAGGCTAGGAAAGGGAGGAAAGTAGGGAGGGGGGAGGAAAGAGGAGGAAAAAAATGCNGGCCAAGCGGCAGTGGGGGTTACCTTTGGGAGCCCCTCCTACCATCAAATATTGGATGAATTCCCAAGTTGAGAAAAAACTTTTTAAATACTTCCAGAGAGGCTTTCCATACATGATACCTGTCTCAACACCATACATTCAGTCAATTACACAAGTCCAAACACCGCTTCATGCACACACTGGGCAACAAATGAATATAATGACAAGAAGATGAAGGACAACTTGATGAAACAGACAAAAGAAAGCTGGAATTACTATACAAAGCACTGTGAATAATCAAAAGGTTTACAACAAGGATCTTGATATAATTATAGCTAAAATAGGACGCCACGTGCAGTAACAACCTGTGCTTTTGTAATTGATGACAGTTTTGTGAGCGCCACTAACAATGACAAAGGTGTGAGTCATTAGACTTGGCTAAAGGGATTTCTGAGGAACCTGATCCACATTTACAACAGTATTAGATGTATAGACGTGGGACACAAATGTTGTAATTTTATTATAACTATTATCATAACAAACATTTATTACATGTATGTTCAGCCTTTTGCGCAGCCTATTCTCTGCTGGTAAAACAAATATCATAGCTATTCTCCTTTCTTACAGCTGAAGCCATAGCTGGGAGGAGTGAGGGGGTCAGGCCTGTTGACATAGCCATAGGTGATGGCAAAAATGTCAGTGTAAATGTGAGTGCTCTCCATGTGCCATTTTCCCCGGTGCAGGGTCATCACCACAGGCCGGCCGACACGCTGGAAACTGCCCGGAGCTCAGGGAACCCACACGACATTAAAACCACGCACACGCACCAACACACAACGCAGACACACAGGCTTTCTTTCCCACTTCCAAACCAGTCAAGAGTAAAACAAAAGGTGGAAAAGACGGGGATAACCTAGAATCAAAAGTGTAGAGCGGCCAATTCACCCTTTCATGTTGAGCACTTTTACTGTGTAACTATTGATTTTTCCTCTGCTGCCTTTGTGTTGCCTTTTTCCTTTTTTTGAAGCTGATGATAGAAGGACAGAGTGGGTTCAAATGGGAGCACTTACATTATAGAGAGACACGTATTCGGCATTCAGTTTCAAGATGTTACTCAAATTATGAATCTATTGAATCCTTGCAAAATCTTTGGGGCTATTATGATGAGGTTGGTTTTATGTTTTAACTCATGTGTTTTATAATATTTGTAAATGATGTTTTTGTAAAGCACTTTGGGTTGCACTGCATGAATTGTGCTATATAAATAAGCCTGATCGATTGATTAAATACAAAAGTAAATACCAAGTTTTCACAAATACTTCTAATTCTAATTGAAATAATATAGTTAGTCGACTGATACAACATTTGGTAAACCATTGAAGAAAGACGTTGACTGATTAACAGGCTAAATTACGTAATATAGATACTGGAAATGCATCTCAACCAATACTTTCAGGATATAACTTTGAAAAACAGGTGGCAGCTCCTTTAGAACCAAAGTTACATGTGGTGCACCTTTACCAGACTATACTATAAAGCTGAAACTAAAGTCGGAGGTTTAAGGACATCGGAGAGAGCATTTACTTATGGATATATCTTCATGCATAACATTTACCACTGCCAACGAACACAAAGAGTTATCCCTCCACTTTCACGCTGCCTTATGTTTGATTCTCACTTAAAGCCTCACACTCATGATTGTTCAGTTGCTTCAGTGGCTTCTGACACCTTTGAATGGCTGAGCTCAAGTGTGCGCCGCGCAGGGAGGAAGAGGGAGGAGGGAAATGTGGCCGTATGGATGGGGGGGAAGGGGACAGCGAGGACAAGGACCATAACAAAAGCTAAGAGCACTTAACGCCACAATGGCACCGAGGTCTCTCCAAAAGTCAGCTGACGCACTGAAGGGCGATCCAAAGTCCTTCAATCTAAACATGGGACAACATTAGGCTTTCAGGAAAACAGGGCATTGCTTAAATGAAAAGGTTAAATAATCGTTTGTCGAGCTCAAAGAGGATCATTTCGGTGCATTTCTGATCATATTTTTTATTGTGATTACACATATTTGAGTAGATTATTAAGTCTTTATGAAGTGTATTGTACGAGTCTAAATATAAAAGATGAGTGAGCGCTGAATCATCAAAGTCATTTCAGATTAAGATTTAGCGGCTAAATACAGTGAAACACAATATCCTTGTGTAATTATAAATACCCTCTTGTTGTAAACCAACCCCTTTAATGACCTAAAATTATCTAAACATGTATAATATCCCAACCTGAACTTTATCCAGCATCTCTCCCTTGCAGTATTTAGAGGATAGGTGGCAAAATGTATTCTTTTACACTGAGCAGAGTTTGACTGACATGGGTGCAGATAAATATGTTTAATACAGACGGATTTTCCCACTCATGGTAATATCAGTGCCAGCCAAGCTGCAGCCTGTAGTTAGATAACACAGGCATGCTAACCCTGCGGTGGAATAGGCTAATAATAGCGCATTAGCTTACACCCAGGTTTTTGGGGATAACATAAGGTTTTAACAACCTTAACAGGAATACTGGTCCCCTACAGAAAAAAAGGATATTTTGTTATCGCAGAACACCCACAGTTTGTTTTCCTGCAATAAAACTGTATAGAAAAAAAATGACAGGAGAATATGTTTTGTTTTATTGAAATTACTTGATGAATGACATCATTCAGTCATTTCATCAGCTTGAATGACCAATACGAGTTAGACATACAACTGCAACTAAGTGTGGGCTATTGTTGATTGTGCCTTCGTTTTGACTTCCTGTTTCTTGTCATTGCGTCCTTGATAGGCACAGGATGTGGTGTTTGGGGGATTTGTAGTCCTATCAGCCTCCCCAGATAAGGCGTTAGGGGACAGAACTCCGAGAGGAAGAGGAAATGAGTGGGTTTTACAGCAAGCCTACTTCCTGTACTGTGCGGGCCCCATGTGGACAAGGGTGATATGTCCCCCATGGACACGCAGGGCACGCGGGCACGCGGTCCCGCTGAGTTACTTCCTGGATCTCTCTACAGGGTAACTTCCTGTAAAAGTATGACCTCTGTGCCTAGGCACTCTATGGGGAGTGAGTTAATCATGTAATAATGTGGACACTGGACAGAGAGAGCATATATTGACTCCAATATAACAGCTTGTGTCTTCAGGTGTCCTAAGATGTTTTTTTCTCAAAATTGGTTTTTCCAACATTCCAAAATGTTGGGCAGGGGTAACAAAAGGCATACGTGTGTGAGTTTGACACCACCATTAGCATCTTTACTAAAGGTTATCATAGAGGATCTCAGGCCTCTGGTCCCCTGCACATCCCTTTGAGTTTCACTGGCTCAGAGCGATCAGGGACTATCAGGTTTCATCCTAATGTGAGTTTGTGTGCGCAGCACAAGTGGCCTGCCGTGGTTCCATCACAACACACACAGTCAACGCCCACCACTGCTGCACTCCTGTTTACCTCCAGCTATTTGTTATCAGCCTCCTTTCAAACACTTTACAGAGGTCTTTATCTCCCTGTTTCGATCCCTCAAGCAGGTATCCTTGTCAAAAGGGAGTAAATGGACAGAAGCATGCTTGGCCTGGGTCAGTCATGGGTCAGGCTCTGGCCACAAACAGAAGAAGGAAAAACTTCCTGATAAACGTATCGGTTACTTTTCTGTTCCGCCAAAGAAACTTTTAATATGTTACAAAAGTACCAAGTCCACTTCACATTGTTCAAGTCAATGCAGAATACTTTTCACTCTTTCTAATGCTGTATGGTTTTCTTAGTGCACTGTATTATTTTGTGTTTGATTATATTGGTTGAATAAACTCAAAAAAGTAAATAAAACATTGAACAAGTTAAATATAAAGGAATAAAGTTTAACTATATGAGACCAGTGCTATTTAAGGACTCCCTCGTTGCTTATCAAATTATGCAGATTCCTAGGAGCTCTGAGCCATATTGACCCATATTTGGATATTAGATATGTACTTAAGGGTACGGGGTTTGACCAAAAATGGCGGTTGCTGGTGGTGTTTTCTTGGCATGAAATTGGCTTTGTGTGGGTGTTGTTGGGAGCGCAGGCTGGTAAATTCTGCACTTCTTTTGTTCGCAAGAAGGGGGGCTCCATGCATAATGGTCTTAGCCGGGGAGGTCTGGAACTGTGTCCATAAATTGAATTATTTCAATTTGAGGTAGCGAGCGTGAGGAAGAGAGAGGGAAAATAATCGAGAGTGCATTTACATGTGAACATATGCATGTGAGGGAGCGAGAGAGAGAGAGGGGGACGTACTTTTTATATTCCTCTATGGGGCTCACTTACAACTGGGAATAGAAAGCAGGAGATTACAGCAGAGGCCAAATGTTACCTTGCAGCTGGAAGCTATAGTGGATAAAAAGGACCACTGGATGAGGCCGCCATCGCCGCAACAACAATTTCCTGTCTGGAAATTACACTTTCAACTTGACATTTCTTTCTATTCTTACAAAAGCATGAACTATTGCTGTCTACTCAAAACTACCATTACTTTTCTGCATAATGTTTTAGATTACTGGAAGTTATGTGAAAAACAAAAATGTCATATAAGTAAACAAATGCAATTATATTACTTATTGTATCATCTATTTCTGTCCATTCACAGTTGTCCACTATATATTC
>JAPMNZ010944708.1:0-18938 GCA_029875035.1 Pomatoschistus microps | reverse complement strand
TCCGTTTTCTTTTTTTTCCCAAAAGTGTTTATATGGCTCTAACCTTACAAAAACTGCAATTGGTAAAATAAAATTCTAGTACTACTTTAAACTAATGTGATTTTACATTTCTTCAAACTGATCTAATATCAATGATGCAGAGTTTTATTACTGGCTTTTAAAAGCTACAAGCTGCATATTCCTGCATTTTAGTAGATTTGAATCACTGATTGTTTGTGATGGTGACAGAAGGAGATCAGAGATTGGACAAGCTCCCGTCCTCGCATCGTCTGCAGTGCCACAGAAATTACATTTTAACGTCAGTCCTGAAATTAAAAAGGACATTGATGAAGCCAAGCACGCAATGAACAAGTGAGTTTGTTTGGTCTGTTCTTGTTTTTCACTCCAAGTGAAATATTTAATTTACATTTATTATTAAAATGTTTTCCTCCTGTTATGTATAATTCTTCCCACAGATTGGCACAAGACTTGGAAATGAGAGTTGTTGTGTTTGAACATTTTGGAAAAAATATTCCAAAGACCTACAGAATGAGCCCTGATGCCTTCATACAGGTCGCCCTACAGCTGGCCTTCTACAGGTCAGACACGACATTACACAGAACAATGTGGAGGCGCAGTACTCATAGTTGTTTTGTTCAGGATGTACCAGCACAGCTGTGCCACATACGAAAGTGCCTCGTTGCGCATGTTCAGACTGGGTCGTACAGATACTATACGATCTGCTTCAAGTGCCTCTTTTAAATTTGTCAAAGCTTTTGACAATGCGTCCACACAGAATACAGAAAAAGTGGAATTGCTGGAAAAGGCTGTAAAAGCACACAAATGGTACACGAACATGGTAAGCAGGTTTGTAACGTTGTGTTTTACAACCTAGTTTGTCCAGTGCATTACTGTGTGCGGTGCTCTCTCAGGCTATCAGTGGACAGGCCATTGACCGTCACCTTCTCGGACTGAAGATGTTGGCACTTGAAGAACGCTCCTCTGTGCCGGCAATCTTCACTGACAAGTCTTACAGCAAAGCTTTGCACTACAGGCTGTCCACCAGTCAGGTACGACGCATTGCCCTGGTTTAATGTTTGTATTATGTTTATATCTTTACTGCATTTCCCACAGGTGCCTTCAAAGACTGATTGTGTCATGTGTTTTGGACCGGTTGTGTCAAATGGATATGGCGTCTGCTACAATCCTATGGAACATCACATCAACTTTGCGGTGTCATCTTTTAACACTTGTAACGAGACAAACGCAGAGACCTTTGCACAGACTGTGAGGGGCGCCCTGTTGGACATGAGGACTCTTCTGGAGCAAACGCCCAAAGCCAAACTGTGAATCTAATGACGGGGTCGTCCACTGTGCTATTATAGATTTACATGATGCACACATGAAAATAGTATTTGCTGTAATCAGATTTTTGATGAGATGATACATTATGTAGTTTACAAAATCTAATTTAAAATGTAAATAGAAAATGTTTTTTAATTATGTTTTTAACATAATATACTTGAATTGTTCTAATTCATTAATTTCTCATGTGAAATCCATCATGTGATGTTTTCTCTTGACCAAAAAATACATATTGGGTTTTTTCTCTTATACCTTTCTGTTTAATGTTTTCTGACGTGTTCTGAACGCATGAGTAGTACGTGCATATTCGCTGCACTTTCTCTTTATCAAGTTTATTTGTGTAGCAATCCGTACATGAGGAAATCCAAACAATACATTTAAAAACTTGCACAACTGTTAATTAATAGTAATTTACACAGTTGTTATGAAAAACAATTTATGAATATAATGATAGTATACAAACAAAGTTTGTTGTATAGATAAATTGCCAGCCATTAAAATTGATTGCTAATGATATTTCTAGTTGAATATAACCAAAATCAAGTTCAGCCTAGATTTTAGTTAAATACAGACTGAATGGTCTGAAATCACAGTATTATAAATAATTCAGTAGAAGTACCTCTCAATATTGACAGTGTTGAGACAAAGAAAATATGTTTGCAAAGAATAAGGTTAGGAAAGTCTTATGGAAACTTTTCACTGACTATATTTCTTTTGCTTTGGATTGATTGAATTGTGCTTTTGAGGTAGAAAAGAGTTAATAGTATTACCTTTCTATATAAGATTAGCATTATTATTAATTCATGTAAGTTTTAACAGATTTCAGGGAGCTGAGAGTAAAGCAAAGTCCAATCTTCTACAAGAAATCAAAGCCCCTGGTTTGATCTCCTGTGTGGGTCTACTTGGATCCAGTCCAACACTGCATGTACCTGTAAGGTGTCTGAAGAGTTAATGTTGCGATTGGGTGGAGCTGTGTGTGACTTGTGCCAAGACCTGATGCCACATCAGGACCATGGACAGCGATCTCTAACACCTCTTTATCACAGGTCTCTTACTATTTATATAATTAGTTAGACTGCATTGTTTATTTTTATAGTAATTAATTACACTTGAGTGATGGATTACAGCCATATTTCTTCAGAAGAGTTTTGTCCAGTCTGTGGTGACAGTGTGTCCGGGTATCACTATGGGCTGCTCACCTGTGAAAGCTGTAAGGTACATAGGCCTCGTTTTTCATTCATCATGGAAACTTCCCTCTGCTCATAACAATCTAATCTAAACATTTTTCAGGGATTCTTTAAGAGGACTGTTCAAAATAAAAAGAGGTATATTTGTGTAGCGACCCAGCAGTGTAGGATCGACAAGGCCCAGAGGAAACGCTGTCCATTCTGCAGATTTCAGAAATGCCTTGAGGTGGGGATGCGCCTGGATGGTGAGAAGAACGTGTCTATTGTGGTGTTTATCTTTATTTGTGTTTATCAAGAACCTACTCAATATTTTACAATCATTCACCATGACAAATTGAAGTGTTTAACATGCAAATGTTTTATTGGAGCTACTGTAGTGTCTCGCTCAAGTTGTTCAAATCCTTAAAGCCAGGGTACCTAACTTTTCTTTTCCTTATTAATCATATTGTTCGTTCCACCAGCAATAGCTAATGAACTAAGCTATCTGTTTAGAAAACACTTTATCTTTTGCATATACTTGTAAGAAAGAGCCCTGTGAGCGTTTCTGTCTGAAAAAGCTGATCTAAAGATACAAACAATACATGCATGTGAAAACTAGTGTTTGGATCGAACCAGTGTTTTGAGTTAATAGGCACTACTGCAGTTAGATTTAACTAAATGACAAAGACAATTTTATTTTTTTGTGGATTGAAAGTTATAGGTACCCCAGATTTAAACATGATGTAATTATGAATAACTGAGCCACACATATATGTAGATTGGCATTATGTATTACAGCTGTGCGCGCCGATCGAATGAGAGGAGGTCGTAATAAATTTGGACCCATATACAAACTCGACCGTGCCCTGAAGCAGCAACGAAAGGCTGAGGTTCTAGTTTCTCCTCTTTCCCAAACTGTCTGTAATAAACCGCTCAGATCTGGCACGAGGAGCCCTCCGGCCTCTTCTGACACTTGGGCTGAGGAGCACATTGTAGAGTTCACTGTGGAGGACAGCAGGTGGCCACTCCCGCCCAGAGTTCCCCCACTTGTGGAGGAGCTGGTGCGCTGTGATCCTGACGAGGCACTTGTAAAGAATAAGATCAGACAGCGTTTACAGCAGCACAAGTGTCAGTGGATCAAAGACGGGATGCCAGGTTTCTTCAGCCTCATGTATCTCCTGACTGAGCAGACTCTCCTGTGTGCAGTGGAGTGGGCTCGCACAGCTGTCTTCTTCAGCCAACTCCAGGTAAAAAAACAAGTGTTTCTCATTGATGACGTACAATATCATGGCCTCTTTGAGATTACATAATAACTATATTCACCCCACAGTTTTGCTTAGAGATTTGAGAACCACTGAAATCAACAATTATACTCAAAAAAGTGATCAAATATGAAGTAATACATGCTTAAATCAAATCTTAATTTGAGTACATTTTGATCGTCTTAAAACAAGATTATCCAATGGGACAAGCCATTACATCTTATTCCAAGATCTGTTGCATTTTTCTTCCTATTCCAAGGGAGACATTTCTTGTAGCTTTTAAAAACAAGATACTTTTGCTTGTCTCATTGGCAAATATATTTTTCAGCAATTTTTGAAGTGTTATTTTAGAAGCTATATACTGTTCTTATTTTGCGAGGTAAATGACCAAATGACCCTGCTACATAACTGCTGGTCGGAGCTGTTACTTCTTGACCTGATCTCCAGACAAGTCCTAAAGGGCAAAGAGGGTCGTCTTCTTCTCATCACTGGACATGAGGTGTGTATCGTCAAGTTGCATTTTTATTGGAATGCTTTTGTTGCACCACAAGTGTTGGCAAAGTTTTGTGTTTTAGATTGATCTTTCCATGCTTGGTTGTCATGCCGGTCCCATTTTGTCGCCACTTGTTCAAATGGGTCGTGAGCTGGTTAAAAAGTTGCAGCACCTGAAAATGGATCATTATGATTTTGTTTGCTTTAAGTATTTGATTATTTTCAATCCAGGTATGCAGTTTCACACAACCCACATGATTACAATTATAATGTGTTGGTGATCTTTATTATTCTTTTGTTTGTCTCCTAATGAGCAGATGGGAAAGAGCTAGAAAACCGTTTGCTCGTACAGAGTGTTCAGACGCAGGTTCGTGAGGCTCTGCTGGAGTATGCCCGGCTCTCCCAGAGCTCGGGTCGCTTCACTCAGCTACTGCAGTGTCTGTCTGAGATACACTTCATGAGCACTTTGGCCGAAGACTATCTGTGGAGCAAGCACGAGAGTGGAGAAGTACTCTGCAACAATCTCATCGCTGAAATGCTTCATGCCAAAAGAAGCAACACTTAACCCATGGATTCTTATTTTAAAGGAATTATTTACGAAAAAAATACAATTTAGTTGTATGTATAGATGGGATTATTTTTTCTCTAAAATCACCACAAATAAAACTGACAGTTTTTTTTATCCATCCATCCATTTTCTTCCCCTTGATCCATTTCTGGGTCGGGGGGTGGTGGCAGTCAGAGCTGTACCCAGTACACCATGCCCACACTGATCCTCCTGCAGGTTGTGAGTCCACAGGAGCCTTGATCTTTCTGTGGGGCTTCAGGCAAAGTGGGGTTAAGGGTCTTGCCCAGGGACACAACGACAGCTGACATCAGTGGGAGTTGTGAGGTAGGTCTCATGGTGGGCTCGTCGAACCAGCTTTTTTTCTTTATGATAAATGAATATGGTCTGAATTCTGTGTGGAACTGATGCTGCTGATTTATACACTTTGATAATAATTCTGGGGCGACAGTGGCTCAGTTGGTAGAGCATTGGACGTTAAACCCGATGGTGGTAGGTTTGATCCCACCACAACTCATGCCACCTGCTCCCACTGATGTCTGCTGTCGTTATGTCCATGTGCAAGACACTTAACCCCATTTTGCATGAAGCCCCTGTTGAAAGACCAAGCCTGTGTCTTTGATGAGAGAGAAGCCATCTCCCTCTTAAAATCTTTCCTTGTAGAATTAGTTCCGGAGTACTTCTGAGATAATGGTTTTACACTTCATCAAATTGGTTTAGAATGCTCTACAATGACGGATATAGTTTGCACGAGCGTGCCAGGAACAAAACTATATCAATATCTGATTTTCAACAAAATTGTTAGATAGACCCTTATGTTTTAAACCAAAGAATGGCACAATTTCCTAGTTTGTGGCTTCCTGTTATTTAGAATGGCAATAATTCTGGTTCTGTATACTACATTGTTGTGTGTGTGTTTTTTTATTATTATTATTATTTTGTATTCTACGTAATTAAGAAAAAAAGAAGTTTTCTTCTATAGACTAGTGTAATTACATTATTTCAATTTAGTTGTTGTGACATCCAAATCTGTGGTCGAGGAATAATATTTTGGAACAACTGTCAGGATCAAGTCTCAAGTTCTTTAGCCACCTGCTACAACAACATGATTAATCAACCTAATGCAGTGACCTTTTGTGTGCAATGGTCCGACACGATCTAAACAACTCTTCATTAGAGCCATGGCCTTTTCTGTTTTACTTTTGGGACAATATAATGTTCCCCTTTTTATATTAGTTGCGTCACTTCCGGGAAACAGAAAACAGCACACTTGATCCAAGATGGCGACCCTGACAGTCTCCCGGCCTCCTCACGGGGGATTCAGCTTCGAAAACTGCAAAAGGTGCTTTATTTCTATATACTCATTTATAACGCCATTATGTAGTCATATTTTGTGACGATTTTGGAAACATGCAAGCGTTAAGGCATTATAAAATGTGTTATTCTCTCTTAATGCTAGCTCCAAGACATCGGTGGCTAGCATACAATGACTCAGGCAAATGGGCGATATTTTTTCAAGCTACATTGAAAACATACACGTAGTATTTTAGTCATTTAGATATTATATACAAAGTGTCCATTCACCCGTCCTACGTTGTTTGAGTCTCAGCTTTTATTCTACCGCCATAGTGTTAAACTTTCATTTAACATGAATGATATCTTTTCAGGATTATTGACATTTTTGTTAGTCCAACGCCTCTGCATAGACTAGCGTGGCGTTTGATTGGTAGCATGAACGGCGCATGGCGTTATTATACACCCAACGTTCTATGTTCACAAGTAATGGTGCACTTTGTGTATCCTTGTAGGGTAATTCTTTCCCCCCATCCTGGTGCAACTAGGGCGTCTATCAGGGCTATAATTAAGGATCTTTTCGATAAACGATTATTCTTTCAATTTATTAGTTTTGTAGACCCATAAGCTCCTTGGAAAACATCTTCATATGGTTACTGAATACACATAGGTTTGTTTGATTAAAAAATACTTTGAAAACTCATTGTCAATTAAGGTCTTATCTGAATCGCTTCTTAGAATGCTGAAGTATATGCAAGGTTCAAAAAACGATTCGTCTATTACTAGCTTTGTTGAAAATTATTTCTAGAACCAAACGATGATCTGAACTTATATCCACGGATTTCCATGGATATTGAATATTTCCATTAACCAAACCAAAAGATCTGAAGCATTTTTCTATCAGACCTGTTGCTATTAAAATGGCATCATGTAATATTGTTTCTTTTCTATATAATCTTTGGATGATGTTATTATAATGCTCAGGGTATTACAGTCATCATGTGGAATATTGTACTTCTAAAGGTATATTATGTTCATGTTCAGAATGTAAAATAATGAATTCAATGATCTGACTTTCTGGACATAATCTGATTACCTTTGTCTTTTGTTTTCCAGAAATGCTTTCATTGAAGGAGAGGCTAGCAAAGTCGGTTGTAGCATGCCAGCGGCTCGCAAGACAGGAACTACCATTTGTGGTGTTGTTTACAAGGTAATTTATTGCTCATAACCTAGGAATGAAAAGGACATAGGGACTTGATGCATTGAGCAGCACAATGGTGTAGTGGTCAGCGCTTGCGCTTCACAGGAAGAAGGTTCTGGGTTCGATTCTACCTCCAGGCCTTTCTTTGTGGAGTTTGCATTTTCTCCCAGTTTCTGCATAGGTTTCCTCCAGTTGCTCCGGTTTCTCCTACCATAAAAGATATGTACAATCGGTCTGGAATATGCCTCGTGTATGGTGACCCCGCTTCCATCACTGCGGGGTTAGAGGACAAATGTCCACAACGATTGTATAGTCATTGTGACTCTAGTCTGTTAAATGCGCTATATAAATAAAGATTACTTGCCTTCTTACATAGCTGTATAACAGCAGCACTAAGGTAAGTCTCACAGGACTGTTTAGGTTTTCTAATAATAATTATTATTCCAGACTCAAGGTCCAAGCATAATTTAATTGACTTGAAATGTTTATGTTTGTGTCTTTTTGCAGGATGGAGTTATTCTTGGTGCAGACACAAGAGCCACTGAGGGCATGGTAGTGGCAGACAAGAATTGTTCAAAAATCCATTTCATTTCCCCCAATATTTAGTGAGTAATATTTTAGTATTCTATAACATACATAACTTTGCTTTTGTGAACAACTGTCAGAACAGAATATGTATCTTTTGTATCTACTGGTAATAATTTGCAACATTGAATCAACACGTATGTTCCGGTTCCAGCTGCTGTGGAGCAGGGACAGCAGCTGACACAGAGATGACCACTCAGCTCATCTCCTCCAACCTTGAGCTTCACGCTCTCTCCACCGGGAGAGTGCCACGAGTGGCCACAGCCAATCGCATGCTCAAGCAAATGCTCTTCAGGTAATCTCATCAACAACATATTTTAGTTTAACATTTACATTTCAGTGTGAGTTATCCAACAGTAAACCATGTTTGTGGCTGGCTTCTGTGTTTTAGGTATCAGGGGTACATTGGGGCTGCCCTAGTTTTAGGTGGTGTTGACTGCAATGGGCCACATCTCTACAGCATTTATCCTCATGGATCTACAGACAAACTTCCTTATGTCACAATGGGTATGTTATATCTTCATTCAATGTTTGACAGTAATTATCTAAAACCTTTTTTGTTTTTCAGGATCTGGGTCTCTTGCTGCGATGGCTGTGTTTGAGGACCGTTATAAACCTGACATGGAGGTAGTTTTATTATCTTTAACTTCAGTGTCTGTCCACATGTTTAATATTAATTTATTGATTCTCACATTTTACATTTGCAGGAGGAGGAAGCAAAGAAACTGGTGCGTGATGCCATTGCTGCTGGTATCTTCAATGATCTGGGCTCTGGCAGCAATATCGATCTTTGTGTGATCAATAAGGGCAAAGTGGACTACCTGCGACCTCACGATGAGGCCAACAAGAAGGGTGTCAGGTATGAACCAGAGACCGAAGCACTTTAATGCTATTAGTTTAGTGCCAGTATTGATTTTAAAAGTGCTTGACCTGGTGAGGGACTTAATGTCTTGTTGCTTGTTTTGTACTAAGAGTAAATGAGCTTGAAGCTATGCAGCAGTGAGTACAGAAATACAATCTCAGTGTGGTGCAGTATTTTGTGTAGACGGTTTAATGAATGCATGACTTCTGGCTTGGCTTGCTGTGATAATTAACCCCTCCAGTGTTTGATTGGAATAATTTAGGATTTTGATTATGTTTGTGAATTTGTTCTCTGTATAGGACTGGAGACTACAAATACAAAAGAGGTACAACTGCTGTGCTGACCAAAGTTGTGACCCCTTTGAATCTGGAAGTGGTTGAAGAAACAATTCAGACCATGGACATCTCCTAAGCTGTTACTTCTCCTCAAAACTTCATAAGAATACCTTGTTTTCCAATAAAAGTGTCCAATTGTTTAAAAATGACATCTTTAATGTTTCTTTCTATAAGTATCTCTTCAAATGCACTGTATGTGTTACAAAGAGACATTTCAAGTTTGTAACAAAAGCAAATTGAGGCAAGGTCACAATTCAAAGAGCAGCCTCCAGTAAGTGCTGATAAAACTTTGTACACAAGCAGATTAACTACATGACAGGAAACCAAAGTATTTCACAGCTCCTTGCTAACAAGGCGCGTTTCACAGTGACCAAGGTCTATACCGTCATAAATTTTAAAATTATCTTCGAGGAGCACAACAACAACGTTATTAAATTCAAAGTAATCATTAATATGAGTACTTTGGACAAACATTTTTGATCAATTCTGCGTTAAATAAGTGGTGAAAAATTATCTTCATGCCACAAATGAGTGAGGTATGAATGTGGATGTAATTCATTTTCAACAGCTTCTAATGGCACATTTCTGGAATGTAATTCAAAAATAACTTCATGCTAGTTGAAAGTTAGAGGGTCTTGATGAACTCCACACCTCAGTCCCCAAAACTGCTGCAGTCTTTGTGGCGTGTTCCTGAGCTCTGGAGGAGATATAGCTTACAGCCTGTGGTTTTGAGGTCTTTGGGAACTGTACCCGAACGTGGATCTGCTGCTCAGGCGTTTGAGGTCCACGTATGCATCTGTTTGGCAAACTGCATCACAAAGACTATGTCCGGTCTCTGGTCTGGGTCTGGGTTAATGCACATGCCAACCAGGTCTCGCAGCTGTGGGCAGGAAGGAAGCATCAGATTACATCATTAATCCTTTACCAAGAGCTCAATGTCTAGTTACAACTGCATTAGAACATGTAATATATATCTCATCGGTAAGATATGACCTGTGATTTAAGGTCTGCCTTCCAGAAGTCAGCGTGACATTTTACCTAAAGTTTTATAGAACCCTTTAAAAAAAGTGAAGCATCCAAAAATACTGTTAATGCACAATACAGAGAGAAACATTTCCACCTCTAATTTTACAAGGTTTGTGCATTAGGGTATAGCCCGGTCTTTCCACACCATCGTAGAAATTTAATTTCGTACATGGAGCATAGACTGTATATATATTAATGGAGACAAATGATAATTGACCTGAGTTTACGAATGGCTAACAAGGGTAGGGTATTACGGGGGCGCCCGTAGTGGCCGTGAGTAGTTTATAGTTTAAGCAACAAACTAAAATTAAAGGTAGGCGGATAGGAAGGTAGGAAGAACCGCACTCTCCACTTTTTTAACAAAACTCCTTTATTTGATATGTAAATTATGCTTTTATCTGAGGGTGTTTTTATTGTATGAAAAAAGACATTTGTTAATTGTTTATTTAATTTAGTCTTATGTTGTATGGAACTATTATTGACATAGCCTTAGTTCAGAAGTAGTGGAAGTAGTTTTGATCAGTGTTATTCAAAAGTACTATTGATTTGATTGTACTTGATGTTATTTATCTTTGCTGTCCTAAACAACCACACTATTAAACATAGATATAGACTTTAGGAGAGCTTCATGAACTTACTCCATCCACTGCCACTATGTTAGAGCGCAATAATTAAATACACACCTTCTCAGAATAGTGATCAGCTGGAAGAGGAGGATAGTCACACTGCTCAATCTTTTGGCACAAGGACAGAAGATTCATCTTATCTCCATAAAAAGGACTCTGCAGAGCAGCCATCTGTAGACAGTGGACCACAGGTTTGTCTGATGTAACAAGGACAGTAGAATCTTCAGTGTTGATTACTTGAGGATAAATGACCATTCATCTACACATTTATCCCCAAGTGTCTTCCATTCTTCCTGCTCATCCATGCTCTGTCGTCTGTACCATGAATTATGGGGTTTGCAGCTGGAAATTAGCTCAGGTCTAGATAGAATCTGGTAATTAATATACTTTGTATATGGATCACTTTACAAATAAATGTCTCAATATAGATTCAAACACTTGTATCATATTTCCTCAATTTCCTCTACCATTTGAATGAATCAAAGACGATGAACTGTCACAAACCATCAAACCTCCAAATGCAAACAAACACAAAACAAATGTCGCTGAATAAATACTTGCCTCATAAAGAAGACATCCTAAGGACCAGATGTCGGACTTAAAATTATAGCCATTCTCATGGATTCGCTCAGGAGACATGTAGTATGGTGTCCCCACTAGCTCAAAACATATATTTTTGTTAATACTTGTTGATTATAGTTTTGAAGATGACAGTGAGTAACATTTAGATTTACCTAAGGAGTGAGCAGCAGTGGTTTTTGAGCTAAAGAATCGTCCTAATCCGAGATCTCCCAACTTTACTTCTCCAGTGGCCGTTATGAAAACGTTCGCTGGTTTGATATCTAAATCAAAAAGATAATAAATTACCTCAGACATATTTATATGAAGCCTGATGAGTAAAATCTAGTGTAAAAGGTGGTGCATTGTTAAATCAATGGAATAGATGAATAGAAATATAATACAAATCCAGTCCTTACCCCTGTGCATCACTCTCCGTGAGTGCATGTGCTCCAGAGCGCTGCAGAGTTGCACAAAATATTTCCATATTGTTCTCTCTGGAATAAGTCGTCGCTTCTTCTTGAAATACTGTTGCGTTTGCAGAAAAGTCATGAGTAGATTTAGAACAATGACGTGACACAAGTAGCACTAGATTTGTCCAGTGTTGCGAACCTTAATCATCTGGGAGAGATCACCAGCATCAGCCAACTCCAGCACAATGTTGAGCTCATTGTCTTCGATAAAGGAGTCGAGGTACTTGATCACATTCGGATGATTGAGTTGCTAAAAGGAAAAAGAAATATAGTCAAATTGGTAAATACATTTAAAGGTGCATTGTGCAACTTTATATACAGCATTTTATACTTTCTCATTATTATGCTAAGTCAGGGTTTTTGCTTCTTTATCATATTAAACTTGGAGATTTTAAGACTTCTTTCCTTATTATGCCAAAGATAGAGTTTATTTACTGCTTCTTTTTAGGCTTGTGCTGTGTGCTCCTCATTTCTACCATCTGTAACTTGTGATGCAACACTGAAATTTCCCACTGTGGGACGAATAAAGGATCTCTTAATCTTAGTCTTCTCTGGTGGGGTCTGCCACCTGCTTGTTGCCATGGAGATGTTCTTTCTCTATGTAATGTAATGTATATTTTTTGTATTTAATAGGCCTTAGTATAGTACAACAATACTGACCACATAATGTTATTCAATTACAGATGTTTTACTTCTGAAAAAGCTGAATGCGGTACTTTCTGGACTATCAGGCTTGTTTTGTCATATTATAGCACATTCCAGGCCAATCGTTACAAGGGTATAAAAATCATAGTTTACCTTTAGTAAATCAATTTCTTTTATGCAGTCCTGACGCGCCTTAGCATCCATCATCTCAAATATCTGCATGACAAATATATATTAAAGAATAAACATGATTGGACTGTGTTATAGAGTAACAAACTTTAAAACATTGAAATCAGTCAAAAACAAGAATATTCACAGGTTTTCTCCATTGTGAGATAATAAAGTACATCTCAGGTTGCGTGTATATAAGATAACATCACTCTTCACACACTGATAAATTCACACTCTGAATTTAAACTGAGAAGAAGATATCTGCGTCATTCTCATTAATCCACTTTAAACTTGAGCTTAATGAGTTTATTCTATTCATTACCTGGACTTTTTTGAGTGCAACGAGCCGTCCTTCCAGCAGATATGTGGCTTTGTAGACCTCACTGAACTGACCACGACCAATCTTCTTTTCTATACGAAAGTTTGCAAGTGTGCAATAATATGTGCAGCTCGGGACATTGTTCTGTAAATTGAAAATGTACATTTGCATAATATTATTTGCAGTATTATGTTAAGTCTTCATACCCCTTGCACTTTCCCACATTTTGTCTTATTACAACCACAAAAACAAAACAGGAAAAAAAACATATTTACTAATAATCTAAGCCTATCCACAGCACAGATGTTGACGTTAGCCTCTTTGGTATTGTGGATACGTGGACAAGTCAGTAATGTTGACAAAAATAAACCATCTGGTGACGTATTTTCTGAAAGACCAATTCAAAGCGGCCGTCAGAAATTAAGTCAAAGCAAAACTGGCTTTTTGGTTGTTAGGTAGTTACTATCTGAGAATTAAGCCCCAAGTTTTGAGTGAGCTTCTTCTGGGAAAAGTCAAACGCTACGGGTGACGTCAGCACAGTTAATCCAAGCCTTCTTCACTATGTGTACAAATTAAAATCATGTATAGTTTTACTTGTCTTGTCTTTACTTTGTCTTGGTCTTTCACATTAAATGCCAACAAAGTATTTTATGTTACTTGTGGTCATAAGTAACATGAAAAAAATATGGGAACACAGGAATTAAACTATAATTTAAACGTATTTGACATAGAATACAATAGAAAGATGTCCTACCTGATCATTGTGAATCTTGTAAAATGCTTTATGTTTGTCGAGCGTAGCCTCATTTTTCAGTGCTTCCATGGTGACATCACCTCCAAGTAAGTGTCACTATTTCAACATGAGAACAGAAAAGATGGAGATAATTATGCTTCGTAACATTACAATGACAGATATTGTCCCAATAACACCACCAATAACTAGTATTCCATCAAAAGAATATTTGCTTTGACTGATGAATCATCAAACGGGTTGATTTGGGAATGGTCATTGAAAATCTGTTATTGTCCAGGGTATATGAAAACAGGAAAGAGGTATATGATAACAGGAAAGAATAATAATAGTGAAAAAATACATCAAAAACATAGTGAGGAGTGGGTCTGGCTCCTATGAAATGACAAAACAATAAAAATCAGTTTAATATAACAGCAATATACTAACTTCACTTCTGCTGACAAAAAATTAACTGCTCCTCATTTGTACGACTATAAAGTCATAAAACTTCTGGCTGGTCATTGGAGCCAGTCTCCAGGAGTTATGTTTCTGAATGACATTTCAAATGTAGATATAGGACTTCAATATACCCTTTTTTATTGTTCTGCATTTGCAGTTTTTGATTAATTATTTCGTCTTAGATTTCATTCCCCTTATAATCTTCCGAAAAGGTGCCAGTAACATTCATCATCTCCTACACACGCGCACCCGAGTTGCACAGAAGTGTTGAGTCAGCACTAAATGCAGCACATGTGCAAACTTGCACACAGCCAACTCAGCTCCAGCGCACGTCATTAACATTTCAGTAATGCCACTTGGCTTCTTCCCCTTTAGTTTAAAGCACGAGAACAATGCTGGTTCTGTACACATCTGCAGCCTGTTGTCTGCTCAGGTAATGGTCACTGTGCTCTGAAGAAAAAGTTATTTTCCAAAAATGTGCACAAACGTTCACGTATCCATGTTCTCTGTGATTAGTAGGTGTTTGTTATTAGAGAATTAACAACAATATACAAATGTATACATGACAATATAAATATATATATTTATAGAAATAAAATGTGGAAGTACGTTGCACAGTGCTGTATGCACAACAACACTATTATAAGAGTCACCATTCTCAGTTGTGGTTATCATAAATCATTTCCACCACACTCCTGGCATTACCAACAGGGCTGGGTGTTGGCAAGATCCTCCTGATAGACGGTCCATGATAATACATATCCCGATACTCTGCCCTGAGTACACATGTGTCTTCATATCCTTCCAGTTTGTTTTGAAGAATCCCTTATATTCAAAGAGGCCGAAACAGACTGTGTGGCAAACCATGGGACAGGACTGCGTGACAGGAGCCCTGTCACACGTTGGCACGTGACTAAGTTTAGTCAGTTATTTGACCTTGCCCGCCCATGGCACAGCCAGCATCAGAACCATAGACTGTAGAATATATAATACAGCAAGCACACTATTATATATTAAATATTATAGAACATATGATAATATATAACACAGTTTATGATCATAACCCACACTGTCTCTCTGCTGCGCCACTATTCATGCAGAGTTTAGACTTTGTGCGTGTAAAAGATCCATCAGAAACCGAAAATCGTTAATGCATGCGAAATCTATCTGTTAATACAAACGCACAATCATTTAGTATTACAGGCCTTTAGTTTGAGTTTGAGTTTGTATGTAATAAAGTTATGCTGATTGGCTTAACTTTTATTTTCCTTCCATATATCACTCCACATGTTGCTCGATAATGTGTAAGATGCAGCAGTAACTCTAGTTGGTGTCCAAGGATAGTAAACAACATGCTGCTAAAGCTCAGAGCAGATAGATCCGGTCCACACGAGGAGCTTCTACCAACAGCAGGAAACTCTCCACATTCACCAGTTATTGGTTTCTAAAGGGCACTTACCACACGAAGACAAATGTCCTTTCCCGACAGCTTCAAAACAATCCAACAAGTTACAGATTGGTTCTTGTTGTGCGTCTTTGAGCGTGTGCGAACCCCGTCCCGTCCCACACCCTGCGTCTGTGCGCGCGGCCGCGGTGCGTGAGCCACGAGGGGCTTTGGTGGCTTCAAGAATGTGCGCTTTTGATATGAAACCAAAACGTAAAACCAGACCGTGGTTTAAGGAGTTAAATAGCACGATGAAGTTAAGTAGGTCAAACGTCACGCACGCCCCCTCGTTGGTCGAAGTACCATGGTGCACAATAGAGTCTATAATAAGATAAAAAAGGGCGGTAATGCATTTATGCTGGTGTCATCCGCACCAACAACAAGAATGTCATCGCATGTTTCGTACCATAGTAATGAATGCGGCTATATATTTTACACAGTTAAGCAAACGTTTGGCACTCATTTGAATCATCTGCTTTTGTTATTGCACCTGCATGGAGAGGCCGAGGAATGTACATCATAAATTTACATCATAAATGTACGTCTAAATGTCTTCATAAAAACATATCTTACATGGTGCAGTGGAACAGTGCGTGACGTGCGAACACTTCTAATTCGTGATAATGGCAGTTAATATAATAAATAACCAAATATATCCACTAATACTATCCGAAGCCTAAAACAGTGACGTTTCAATTGCTTGTGTTATTTATCTATATATTTTTGTTTTCGTTATTTTGGGTAATGGCTAGTGGGTGTTGTAGTTTTTAAAAACTATTACGAAGCCTCGCAGAGGTTCGTGTCTTCTGCTTAATACTACATTACCCATAGTTCTGTGCGGCATACAGTGTGATCTACGCGTGTAGACTATGGCCATGGCGATGTGCACCGCTATGTGACAGGTTAGCTTCAGTGGTAACAGCCCAGACAGAGGCGGTCAAGCGCTCAGAGCTGCTGCCGGCCACCGCTGGACTACGCCTCATGATGGGGTCACGAATCAAGTAAGAATGTGTCTAAGGACATGGGTTTAATGCCGCGTCTGTGTCAGGCGCCGCTAGCTTTGTTTTCGTGAGTCATTGGGGAAACTGATCATTCAAGGCCTAGACTTGTTGCGACACAACCTAAAAACATCTCTAAAAGAATTAATTTCTACATTGAATCTATGTAATGTATGTCTCAGAAGAAGTAGCTTCTCTAACACGGTGCAATGATCCCGTTCTCAGTTTGTTCAGTTCTCTCTGCTCCGGATGCAGCACCAGGGGATGGCTGAATATGACACATAGGCGTGTGCTCTCCCGTTTCTCTGTTCTAATGGTTTAAGAGGAAATCTGAGCTCATGTAGATACTAATTCATGTTTTACTATAAACAAAGAGAAGAAGTGTTTGTAAAAAAAACACTGTTTGTAGCTATGTTATTATAATCCATCCATGTGTGATGCCCACTGTTTTTGTCTTTATACTACAGCTGATGCCAGGCTTTTATGCATTTGCAATAATAGCGGTCGATTCTTAAAAAAGAAAAATCAGATATCTACTTATATTAGTGTTCATTTATTTACAGACTTTGGATGATGAGTGTTTATTCTGTTTCAGGGAAAATCCTGAGTCTACCTTTGAGATTTATATAGAAGTATCCTACTCGGGAACACCAGGATCTAGTAAGTGACGACGCTACTTATTATGTGTATTCATTCTTCCAACATAAAGAAGCTACTTTTGTATTCTATTTTGTTATGTATACTATTATGATTAGTTTTCTTAATGGATTTGAAAATACATTGATTTGTTTTTAATTCTGACAGAACCACTAGTCCACAGGCAGTTTCCTGAAGATTATAATGAGAAGGTCTGACCACACACAATTTACAAATCTCAGTATTTGCCCTATATGTGTGTTTTATTTTATACAAATGTCTTTTGCAGGAAACTCTTCAGACCGTACCAAAGTTCTGCTTTCCATTTAACATGGACAGGTATTGTTGCTTTCACCTGGATTACATAATTGTTATGACTGCTGACTACTGCACCACGTGTGGCTGCACAATATACTTATAAAACCAATATTTAACATTATTTTTAAAGAAACGACGTGTAACTTTTTGACAGAGGTTGTCACTTGCACAACTACATTGAACTCTGTAGTTAAAAATGCGGTAAATCTTCTTTTCAGATGCGGTAAATCTTCTTTTCAGATGATTTAATGATGTATTGTAGAACGATTGCAACATTTCCATAGAAAAGCAGAAGCAATTATTACTCACGTCGGCCGGTAGTGCAGGGGTTAGCCCTTTCTATTTCATACGCAAACCTTTCTGTGTGGAGTCTGCATGTTCTCCCCTGGTCTGTGTAGGTTTCCTCCGGGTGCTCCAAGTTTTTCCTACCTCCATAAACGTGTGTACAATATTTCAAGTTGAATGATTGTGTGTGTCTTTGAGTGTGTGTGTGTGTGTGTGTGTGAGACTGTGGAAGTCCAATGCTACAATCTGGAGAAGTGTGTTCATCAAGATGCACTGACCCAACAATAAACACAAAAAAATCTGCTGCTTTTTTTTTGTTATGCCATCTTAAGTGATTATTTAGGTTTTTATGACAAAGTAACCCTAAATATGTGAAAAGCATGAGTTGTAGAAGCAGTCCTTTACTTATTGTCCTTTTTCATATTTCAGTCTCACAGTTAACCAAGTCGGCCAGAATTTCACCTTTGTGTTAACTGATATCGAGAGTAAACAGAGATTTGGTTTTTGCCGTCTGTCCTCTGGCGCTCACACCTGCTACTGCATCCTGAGGTATGTGTTGCTAACATCAGGCATAACAGAAATTTATCATAGCTGTCAATTGTCCTTTAGCTACATACAAGATTGATTTGAAAACCATTAAAATACAGCTTGATTAAATGACATTTGTTTACAGCTACCTGCCTTGGTTTGAGGTCTTCTACAAGCTTCTTAACATTATTGCAGACTACACTATCAAAGGCCAGGTAAGACGTGTTTGATGCACACGTACTGTTGCTGTTCTTTGTGACAACATTTCAGATTTACACAAAATTGTCTTCTTATGTTCCAGGAAAGTCCCCTACAAGAGCTCCTCGTCTCACTACATACCCTTCCAATCCCGGAGCCTGGAGTTCCTGTTCATCTGGGGATGGTAAGGATGATCACTCGCCTGCACTAAATTATTATAACCGAACCGGACGCATGTACCTGAAAACTCACACGCTTTGGAACAACTAGATCAACCCGTTTCTACTGTGATTGATCAGCTATTTAACTACGTTTACACCAGATCCTATTTATCGGTCGGTTATCACAGACTTTGTCGACTGGTGTGAGCGCAACCACTTGTGCTTGAACACCAGTAAGACCAAGGAGATGGTAAT
>JAPMNZ010944705.1:0-14507 GCA_029875035.1 Pomatoschistus microps | reverse complement strand
AAAAGAAGGAGCCTATTTATAGTATTCAGACATCAAAGTGGAGCTTGAGCGACACACAATTCAATTCGCAATTTTAAACTCGAACAAAAAAGTTGGAAATAATAGTCTTTCTTTTGCCAGGTCCACTTACAGAAAATCACATCTGAACCTTCTCGCCTTCTGGCTGCGGTTACCTCGGTTGAATCCCCTCCGACCGTTCAGCGAACGGGGGGATGCGGGTGTTGTAGGTAGGTGTCGGTGACGTCAAGAGTTTGAGGCAAGTTTGCTGGTTGTAGTTTGGCAAGGGCAGCGAACATGATTGTACAGTCATCTCTACTGGTTTGGCTCCCAAATAAAGAAATTGGAGAAAGATGGAGATTTCATCAATCTTTTATTTTTATTTTTTATTTTTTTATTATTATTATTTTATTTCATTTTTTTCTCTTTTATTTTATCCTTACCTTGCGTGGTAAAAGTAAGGTAATGATAAAAGTAAAACAAAAAAACAAAAATAATTGGAATGTCTAACCCCTCCCACCTGTTAATGGAGCTCAATACGAAATGAAATGAGTGCGATGGTATGATAGCATACTGTGTTTTGAAATGTTGTAAAGATGTAAGATGTAAAGATGTAAGATGTGTACTTGTAGAGAACAAGATTACACAGTTGTAATTTACCTTTGAGAGCACCAGAGACACTTCGTTGGTTTGTCTGTCTGTCACCAGAGAGAAAGCTTCCTCTTCGTTCCCGGACTCCATGCGATAGTTGACCTGCCAGCTGTCTCCCCCTCGTACATCTCCGTCTCCGGCCACAATCGCAGTCACTGTGGTACCCACCGGGGCGTCCTCCGGGATGTGGTAGGGCCCATACTAAGGACACATGATTAAAGACATTATCAAAGGGGCTTTTTATTGCTAAATAAGACCAGTTCAAGAACAGTGGGCATATTCAATCTCTGCAAAACAAGGTAAACACTGCAGCTATTGATGTTAAAAAATTACAATAATCTTATTTACCATACACTTTATATTAGATGGATAATGCTAGCTCAGCCCGCTAGCTCAATGAAGAAAGTAAGTAAGTAAGGTTTATTTATATGGCGCAATTTACAGACCAAGGTCACCCAAAGCGCTTTACAATTGTTCAGACTTCAGATAGTTTTTCCATTCTCTCCACACGGTGATGACAGAAGCGAGTCGCCAAACACACTGACGCATCAAAGCCCCCAACCAACATCATCCATTCACTCACTCATTACATTCATACCTAAAGGTCTTTTTTTTTTGTGGCAGGGGAAACTGGAGCCCATGAAAATGAAGCCCAATCACTCTGGCTCCTATTGACTTACATTAAAAATTTAACTTATTTAGCTCTGGAACCAGTTTGGGAATACAAAATATGTTGTTTAGCATTTTTTGTGATCCTGGTGTTTTTAGAAATTTTTTCATTGTCTTTGTAAATCTAGAAATGATCCAAAATGGTCAACAAAATCAGATGCCTTAATTTGTGGGGGTGCCTTGGCAACCACATTAGCAACATCCTCAGTTCACATCTGCCAATGCTATGGTGTGTAGGTAGTCTTTCCATAACAAATGCTCATATAACGAATTAGCTTATGTTCAAATCAGCTTCTTCCGTATAGGCCAAACACTATGGATGCTGTCACCTCTCATAGCATCTCTGATTAGTTCACTCCAAATATACAATTTAACCAGGATGTCCCTTGAGATAACATGTTTTTCGGGGGTTTCCATTAAAATGCTAATGAATATGGATATGATTTAAATGTAGACTTACTATTCTCACGATATATTTGTTGGTGGCAAAGATAGAATAATCTGAAGAGGTGCTGTGACCCTCTTGACCCGCCGGCGCACACCTCTGTGTTCAGACAAATGGTTAATCTGTCACTCACACAGGCCTCTGATCCTATAGCCCCCGCTGCAGAGTCGCTGACCCCTCCCTTGTCAGCACTCGTCTCTCACACACCCCGACAGTGTAAGCCCCACAGCCATGGAAAATACTGCACTGCTGAAGCGTGACCTGCTCAAGAGCATTTCCACCTCTGCATTTGGACTGAAGCTGAAGGGGACCACACTGGGCTTAAATGAGTAGAGTTGAGAGGACTGTTAAGCGTCTTTGTTTTAACTGTACCACTATCCTCACCGCTGTCAGATTGCACAATAAGTAACTTGACCTGCACTAGGACTGAACAACTCTCACGGCTTTAGTCACTTTCAATTTTGATATTACTTCATTGTACATAATATATCTAGCCCAAAAGAGACTATAATATAACCTTTTAACATGTTTGTACACTTTGTCTTTTTGATACCAAATGTGACCAAAAGTTCTCCATCAATAATGTCACTTTCCAATGCTCAATGATGAAACTTTTCTTTCTTTAGCTATTAACACCATCTCAAGTCTTTCTGTGTCACTGTGATGTCTAAAAGAACAACCAGAGATTGGATTCTTATTATCACAGTGGGCAGCTCTCCCACGTAGCTCTCAGTTCTTTAAGTTGCAGCAGGAAGAGAACAGAAGGGGATTCTCTGAAACTCTATTTTTGGAGTATTTTCCTTCACACCATTCACTTCATTGAGACAGACTGCTGTTAGATTTCACACTGGGAAAGTGACTAAGGCTCGAGACAACTTTCAACAATTGTTATTATAGTAAAGTGCGATTCTAAAAGGTTTTTAGCTCACATTATATCTGAAGGTCTGTACAGCTGTGTGCAATAATAACAATATTTTACCCGCGAACTGAACGGCATTTCATTTCAAAGCTGTGTTCTACTAATTCTACCATTCTACTAGGAATTGTACTCATAGATATTACCCACAACGTGAAATATATTTTATCAAAGTGAGGACCTAGTCAATTTGCTACAGCCAGGTTCTGAAATTCTTCAACCAATATGCAATATCCTTATAAACTCACTATTACTTAAAGCAGCCATCATAAGAAAACTTGCTCAGATTGAGTGGTTGAACATCACGTTTGACAAAATGTTAGATGCAGTGGAAAAAAGAGAAGCAACATCTTTGCTGTTTCCAAGGCCAAAGCTCTGAGCTTTATCTGCCATGTTTTTTCTTGTTAGTTTGGTTGCTTCACCTTTGGATTCTGAGGTCTGCCCCATGTCTCTACAATAAAGGTTAAATAAACGGCATTGTAGGCCCAGGGCACTTTGAAACAGCACTAGTATAATATGACATCTTACTATATGTTACATATATGGCTGGTACTTCGCTTTGCTGGGTTAAATAGTTGATATTGTGTGGCTGATACCTCGTGTTGGGAAAAGACTGGTGGGTTGTTGTTCTCATCCTGCACAGTCACCACCACAGTGCACGAGCTGTTTAGACCTGCCACAGAGACAGAGGGAGATGATCTTAGCTGCATCTGTCAGTGACTCAGGCCTGGCCCTCTCACTGCACCATGACGGAACAGCTAGTCCCTCACTTTGCTCCATCACACCTTGAGCCCTGAGTCACTGACATATTTGAATCTGCCCAGAATCTGTTCTAGATAAACTACGTTCATGCCCTTCCATTTAGAGGAAGCTATAAGAAATACAGATGAAACTGGTAATTACATTACAAACCTATTTGTTTTTTCCACAACTAAAATGTACTGATTGTATTTTAGGAGACCTATCATCACTCAGAGGAGTAAGTAATCTACAGTACCTTTATATCTATCTGCTGCTGTCATCTTCTCACATAAACATGTTGAATTGGATTTTACTTCAATGACTCGATGTACAATTTGTCTCTTGTCTGTATTGTTAGTGTCAGTGTAGTCAACTGAGTTTCCCGTTTGATATATCTCTCTTTATTGTCATCATCCTTTCTTTATTCAGACTCTTGGTCCACACTATATATATTCAGATATATATAGTACAGCTTCAATACTAAATGTAATAACACAGACACATAACTTAAGTGATCTTAAAACGTGAAAAATGAAATCCATTAACTTTACCTTTAGCATCTTCTGCAGTGATGGTCAGTGTGTACTGTGGAGCTGTGCCCTCCATACTGTCTGCTTGGACCGATATGACCCCAGAGTCCCGATCTACTCTGAAGAGGGCCCTGGGACTCTCCGGGATCTGTCCCACTAAACGATAGAAGATCCGCACATTGTCCGTCTTTGGATCGTCGTTGTCAGCCGCCTGCACAGTCAGGATTTCAGTCCCTGTAAAGAAATACATGTATTGGGGCTCTTACAAGTTCAATCACTCAAACAATCAAATTATTCAATTCTCTGATATGGTAGAGATTAAAATAAAAATGCCCATTTTTATTAGATTCATGATTTTGCAAATAATTCAGTGATATTAAACAGGCACAACTTCTTAGTATTATTAAGTATAGTGTCCCAGATCATCACAGGCTTAAACCCTTCTGCATCTGCAAGGACAAAGTGAGAAATTCTCAGAGAGATTCTCTCCCACGGAAAGACAGGCTGTAGATCCAGGACTCAGACTGTGGAACAAGGACCGAGGCTGTGCAGTGAAGGACTGGAGAGCCTCCCTGGCGGGGAGGGGGTTCAGCGCACATGTCCAAATGTATCATCCAAGCAGATCCACAACCTGATACCACAAAATGTCTGTTTTTCTGTGTATTTGTGCAAATGCTACACACAAGTTTTCTTTCCTCCTGCTGTAACTAGATTCTCAAATGTTGAGAGATTACATTTTTTGTGTGTATGTAAAAAATTCTTATGGCTTTCTTTTCAGGCAGGTTAACTTTTGAATGCAAGTTAATTCACTAATCACAACTAATCTGCAGTTGTCAAAATATTTTGTATCAATAAATTGTTTTTTCCCTTACACAAAATGATTTATGGCCTACATAATTCTATAATGACTGCAGAATTAAATGAAAACATGTTTACAAAGAACCAACCCCAATGTTCTCCGGGGGAATCACTTCATCTTTGTTTTGGTCAAATGTCTAAACAGTCCCGTATTCACAGACCTTTCAAGATTCAAACAAATAAATAATCGAAAGAAAGATCAGCCAGCCAAATAATCAAAGTCATCATTTTACAGCCCTTCCATGTTTACGTCCACATGTTTGGATTAGAAAAGGTGATACATGAATGAGTTAGAAGAGGAAGCTTGTTCTTCATCCCTCCTTCAGATCCATTTAGATTAGTAGATTGCGTGAGTAGTCCATTTCCAAGAAGTGCTGTTTAAAAGCATCAACAAAAAGGCTTTCAGTCTACTATCTGTCACTGCGCACATTTTACAAGTCCTGGAGACGAAGTGAAGGATGCTTTCCTGGCAAGAATCCAATTTTCAAAGAGACTGTTTGGTAATGCAGCACTTTTCCCTCCATATCACATGATTCTGCTGGTAGCAAAAAAAAAAAAACATTTCAAAGTATTTTTGGCTGAGTGGTGTCGTAGTGAAACTGTAGGAGGTAAATTAGAGTGTTTTGCTTTGCTGAAAAATTCCAAACGAGCAAACGTGAACCATTACTGTTTTGAATATCTTCAATATCTGTTTTATAACAAACACAGATAACAAATGATTTGATAGAAAACTAGACTGTGACAAAAGTCACAGACTTTTGTATTGAACATTGCAGCGTTGATTAGTGCCTATTCAAAACAACACTACAATATAAATCAAACAAAGATATGGGAGATTAAAAAATTCAGTGGTGAAAAACAACATATAAAAAGAGGGAAAAAAGTTATAGCGTCTTTAGAATATAAATGACTTAACCACAAACTTATCTCTCTCCAAAGACATTGCTAAAGTGTGAGACAGGAAAGGAATTATTCATTATCATCCCTACATTTTCAATTTCTGAGTCGGGGGGGGTACCAACCAATTCACAAAGCACCAGTCCCTCACTGATCCTCCTGCAGGTGGTGGGTACACGGAGAGATGGCTGCTCCTTCAACACAGACACAGCCCAGATCTTTCAGCGGCGACTTCCGGCAAAGTGGGGTTAAGGGTCTTGCCCAGGGACACAACGGCAGCAGACATCAGTGGGAGCAGATGACATGGGTTGTGGTGGGATCGAACCCACGACTATTAGATCCAAAGACCAACGCTCTACCAATTGAGCTACTCTCGCCCCCGAAAGGAATTGTTGTGAGGAGGAAATATCTAGCCTTATATTTTGACCCATCTTCGTATTCACTGCTCTGAGGAAACAAGCTTATTCAAACAACCAGATGCAATAATGTATAATGGAATTGAATAGAGGGTTTTAACTGGTAATGCTATTGAGTTGGCAGTTGAGGAATTTGTATTTCAATAATCATGCAGTCAAAATTTTATTTTTCAATCTCAATTGTTTTTTTTTACACCATGATTTTTGGAGGAACATACTACTACTTTTTTATTATCGCTGGCTTTTGCGCGGATTAAAAGCCGTGTATATATGACATGTACTGTGTGTACCTCTTGCAGCCAGCTCTTTGACCACAGTGTGATATTGAGCCTGAGGGAAAGTGGGCCTGTTGTCATTGGCGTCGCCCACCATCACACGCAGCTCCACGGGTTTGGCAATCTCTCTGCCGTCCGGACGCTCCACCACGATACTGATCAGAAACTGAAACGTATGAATGAGAGCTGTGTTTTAGTGGTTTATAGTGGAGCGTAGATTTTATGTGAATTTAAACACATTATGATCATTACTGAGTTGTTACATGTTAAATTTTGCTTATTGGTTTATAACTATTGAGCTGGAAATGTACGGACATAAAAGTATAGATTGATGGATAGCCAATTGTCATTATACAGATGTTTTTGAAATTATTATTTTTAGGAGCTCTAAAATACAAATGCATCCTTATTGTGAGGTCGCATTTCCACAATTAAAACCTACAGTGAACACCAGTTATGGTATATACAGTAAGGGACTATTTGTTTTTTGTGTGTACTATAATCACTCATGCATCTTACAACTTTTAAGCACGCTGCTCTTTAGCTATGGATTTACATTTACAAAATAAGCAATTTAGTCCCACACTACGTCTGAAGCTTCATCGAAATGTATTCTGTCATTTATTCCTTACACATCTCTTCTGTGCGCTTTTGTGATTGCCCCTTTGGGATGTGCAATGGTTTTTTTTTAAATAATTTTTTTTTTTTTCCGGCAAACTCTGCATAGGTCACATATAATATCACTTAAATATGATCTATTACATCATCCAGCTCTATTTAACATCTGTAGTTTTGCTTTTGGACGTCTCCTATGGCAACACTAAAGATATTTTAGACGTAATCAGAATATTCAGCAGTGAAAAACTACAAATAAAAATGTTGAAAATGACTATTACATCAACCAGCTTTATTTAACATCTGTAGTTTCGCTTTTGGATGTCTCCTATGGCAACAGTTAAGATATTTTAGAATCTGACTTTGAAGAAACAGCCCAACGGACATGCTCTTATCCCTATAACTAAACATTCTGTAGCCCCCTCTTTTATCTTTTACATCCTAATAATACCTGCTCTTGCCCGTGGGCTTCAAAGAAGCAGTGGTACCTGGTCCTGTGTCTCCCGGTCGAGTGGTGCGTTCAGATAAATGACTCCCTCTCGGCTGATGGTGAAGAGCATCTCTGGGAACTCCCCCTCCAGGCTGTACTCGGCCTGGCTGCCAGTCCATTTGACCTACATAAACGTGCACAAGCCAAAACAAATTTCGCACGAGTGGAATTGATCTGTTACACGTCCTTCCTGGCATTCCTGCGCACCACTATAGGTATGCGTTGTAGTTAAAGAAGTAACATTTATGGACAATGATAATCCGTGTTATGATTTAGGTTTATTTCCGGTTTTGTTTTGTAATTTGTTGACTCCTTTGCCTGCTTTAGTTGCACTTCCTGTTTCCTGATTACCCTCATTTGTATCACCTGTGTCTCGTTAGTCTTGCATTGTGTGTTCCTTCACTTCCTGTTCCGTGTCTGTGATTTGTATTCCTTTTTATTAAATACATTATTTTTCAGATCTGCGTTTTGGCCCTCCTCAATTTTCAACATGACAATCCACCTTTTAAGACAAGATAAGATAAGACAAGAGATCCTGTATTCGTCCCACAATGGGGAAATTTCAATGTTGCAGCGCACAGACAGGACAGTAAGAGCACACAGGGACACAAAATATACAAAATAAGTAGTAGCTATGTTTCTTAACTAGTTGTAAATGCTTCAATACCAGTCTTTCGGGAAAAAAAATAAAACAAATGTCAATGTGTTATAGTGTGGAGTTATATACTGTACATATAGGGCAGGATAATAAGTAAATAAAGTAAAGAGACATTGTTTAGTGGACATTCTGAAGTTGCAGTATTGCACATTGCACATGATTTTAGTATTTACTTATTTACAGGTGAATGACATTTACAGGCTCAGCAGTTTCATGAACCAATACCTCTTTTATCATTGGATTTCCTGTGTCTGATTCTCTGATCTGTGTTGGCATATCCACACTTTTTCAAAGTCCTCCAAGATAACTGTTTCAAAATTGAATCATTGAATTGACCTTGGCTCAGAACAATGCACCCGCATGTATTTTCAGTCCATTGTCTTGGCTGTCTTTGCAACAATGTACGTTGCATTCATTTTAACTACCTCCGGTTATTCACGTGAGTATGCGGGACATGCAGTACAAGACTAGAAGGCTGTTTGCACGATAAGGAGCCAACCCATGCAGTGACAGTGATGTGGAACAGAGCAGGCGCCCAAAACTAACTGTGCGCCTGAAGGGGATTTTCCATTGCTCCGTGGCCGTTGACATAAGCCTGTGCAGTGGGGCTGAACCAGGCTCAAAGCTCCCAACATGGAGAAGAGGAGGCCTGGCCCGGGACAGCTGCTCACCCAGGGCATGCATCTCCTCCAACGCACTGTCACACTCTTCTTCCTTGTTTTGGAGATGGCGGAGCAAACTGCAGCTGAAATGTACACAGTGCCTTACTTCTTACAGCAGGCGGTGTCTCTGGATCTAGCTTAGGATGATATTTACGGCTAGTTTTAGACAGTTTCTTCTCTGAGAAAACCTAAAGTTCAATCCCATTCAATTCATTTTTGTTGTTGTATCGCCCCAAATCACAACAGCAGTCATCTCAAAGTTTAAGTTTTGTTTTCCAGATAGCTAGAATATGGGTTATTGTGAAAGGAAGCAGGGAGTGGATTTGTAATGAACTAGTTAAAATATGATCTATGCAGTATTATCTAAATTGGGTTTTTGGACATTTATGGACATATCCCTATGGACCAATGGCCTGTGTGTTTGTTATTAATGTATTTCCTATGTTCGAACTGTTTGATTTCCTGATCTGTTGTTGGTGAATTGACAAATTTGTAAATTCCTCAACGACTCAACTGCTGTGGTGATTTTTTTAATATGAAAATAAATGTATTGGAATTGAATAGTAGACTAGAGATTTTGTCAAAATTTGAAGCAGAAAAAATCTTGATCCTCAAAGACATTCTAATAGATTATATTTCCAGACAAAACTGTTTCATGAATGACTAAAATACCTAAACTGGACTAGTTTCGATGAATAGGTTATTTTTGCTTTTATAGCTCAACATTCAGTGCACGTCCAACCAACATGCGAACACCTGCTGTATTGTTTTCCGGAATCCCCCGGAGAATGGAATAAAGTACAAATAGCTTGTAAACAAAAAACAAGTTACAAATGACCTTCATGTTATTCCAGCAGCGATCGTCTGATAAAATGTGAATATGTGCCTTTTTAAATAAAGGGCTTTGCTGGTCACGTTTGGATTCAGGTCTCACACTTTTCCAGAGTCGTTATTTACTGCTTTGCTTAACGCATGATGTCATCCGTCCAGGAGGGTTTGCACATCCTGTCTCAAGAGGAGAGCGAGTCCACCCCAAGAACACGGTGTCTGTGCTCCACTAAACAACATTAAGAAGGAATCAATAGTGACACATGGGAACCAGCGCAACACAAATGAGGAAATCTGCACAATCACATTTGAAACACTTTGTGGCGGGATTAGTTCTGAAAAAAAAATAAGGTTCGTTTGTCATCGTCACTGGGTCATTTGGAATTCTGGCAGAGATGAATTGTATTACTTAAAATCCTAATTCATTTTTCTTTCCATATTCAAGCAGAATTTTAACAGTTTAGAAGCAAAATACAAAGTAGAGCATCAGTGTGTAAAATAGGGCTGCATTAGGACTGGACTTCAGATTGTTATGAGAGATATAGCCACATCATCACATTTAAAATCTAAAATTAAATATCATCTTTACTATTTTGATTTCCCGTGGAAAGTTGAATTAAAATATTGATAATTATAGATAATTCATTTTATTTCATAGTTCATTAGCATAGATGGTTCATTAAAAAAGGGTGAAAATCATATTTACAATTAACATTTTTCTAATTAAACGGAGGGGTATTTTTTATGCTTACCTTGTGTCTGGTGTTAATTTAATTCTGGTATTTATGGAATTTTTATTAGTATTTTTAAAGGTTTAGCACAGTGATCCAAAATCAGTCAAACTATTTATCACACTATTTAAAAACCCAAAGCTCACTCATGTAAATAATGATCAAACAAGGGCTACATTAAATGGCCGGGTTTAATTTGTGAATCTCATTTTTAGATTATGTTTTATCTTAATTAGTTGATACACTTCACATCGACAGTACAATGATCAGTGAGAGCAGTCTAACACATTTCTATATTTAGTTTTAACCTCCCCCACATCCACTCAGCAAAGACCATGATTTCTTTCATCTGTTAATAACTCCAGAAGTACAAATGTGAACTGATTGCATTATATAATCAATAACAATCAGTGGAATATCAAATATGCACACACTTCTTACTTGTCTGACGTGTCTCAGACAGCGCTCTTATACGAAGCTTGGATTTTATGTTTAAATGTCTTCGAATGGAAACGTCCGCTGCTTGCAACCTTTCCTTAGATGTGAAATGGAGAGGGCATCTGCGAAATGCCATGATCGGGATGTTCTTTTAGCTGCAGACAGAGCTGGGTCTGAGTGGGTTCTTGAACACGACTCTAAACGTGTCAGAGCTCCACGCTTCACGCTGTCGTAGGCGGATGAGGCTTCCCCAAAGCTCACACCCGCGAGAGGTGAAATACTCAGCGGCAACTGTGTCCTCGTTTCGTCACACATCATGGTCCAGGAAAAATCTGCATATATTCTGCTTTAAAGTTTAGTAATCCCGTTGCACTGTGACTGAATATAAAAAATACAACTTCAAACGTATATATCGTTATATTACAAGTCTTTTTTTTGAAGAACCTTGAATTCACTTTTTTTTGAAGAACCTTGAATTCACGTTTGTTTTGTTTCAATGATTTTGTTTACAAAACAGTGCGGATATTTCAGTGATATCACAAAGACCTAGATCTTGCCCTTTCCAGGCTAGCTGCTTTTATGCTGTCACTATAATTAGTATATATAGTAATTAGTCAATAAAAGAAAGTGGCAACAAAATATGTTGTTGCATGGTACTCATGACATTTTTTACATTTTTTATTTTCTTTAATTATTTGCATTTGAGCTGAAATTCACATAAAGCACAGACTTCACTGAGCGTTGGATTATTCACCTACTAATAGGCAGTGTGAGCTGGGTTGAGACCGCCATGAGACGGGTCAGTTTTATTCTACTTATGATGTGTTGCTGCAATAGTAATCCTGATATTCTCCACGGACCTCTGACCTCGACGGCCTCTCTTTCAGCTCTTCTTTTCATGCTCATTTTAATACATTTGTTTGCTATTTTCAGAATGATCTATTCCTTTGTGTTGTTTGTATGGATGGATGTGTTTCTGCTGCTACGGGACACCTGCATTTCTCCAACAGGGATCAGCAAAGTATCCATCTATCTATCTTGTGCTTCATATGATAAAGACATATGTTTTTGATATGCTTGAAATGTTGCTGAGTGGAGATGAGAATGATTTTGGTGCTTAAAAACATTTTTTCTTTTCTTACCAAAGCACCTGTAATCTATATGTGTTACTTTCAATGGAGCATACCTGTATACTGTAGTTATCAGAATATCTCATGAGTCACACATGCCAGTGAAAGGCCTTCTTCACAGTCAACTCAATCATCCAAATGTAATAGTAGATGTAAATGAGTTTGAGTATGTGATAACGCGCCTACACTATGGGTCCACACGTTTTCAGTGGGAGGCAGGGGCTGTTAGAACAGGAGCCATGAAAGACTGAAGGCGAGAGCGGAGGAGGTGGGAGAATAGCGGAGGGGGAGGCATTGTGAGGCGCCCACTGGACTCTCCAAACAAGTATGAATTTTACACATCAGTGAACAGTCATTTCAGGAGCAGACTGCTGCTTTGGCCAGGTGCATCAGATAAACTAAGCCACAACTATAAAGCACTCCAAGGCTGTCGCCATGGTTACTCATCAGTTTGCCTGCCAGCTGCGATCAACGTTTAATTTAAGGACAGCAGGGAATTTACACTAGTTTTTACCAAGAAAATAGTCATCACATACACATATAGTAAAGGTTTCGGCAATCTAGAAGTGGAAAAATGAATTGTAAAGGTCAAAAAATGTACAAATACACAAGTATTCATAAATTTTTTGTATAAACATTTGTCTATTTTAAGCCTGAAGATTTGTGTTAATTAGCTCTAAATAGTTTTCTTGTCTTTATTTATTTACCTTATGTTCCAGTTCTGTAATATGCATTGCAACACAAGGTTTTGTGCTGATAAATGTAGCTGTTGTGTGAAATGTAACTGACAACAAAAGTAGAGAAAATACAAATTCTGGGCGCACTGAGATTGGTTACATTTCACTGTTTGGTAGTTATCTGTCCGACTGAACAACCAATCTATAAATAGTTTTCAAACAAACCATATTGTTCACAGCGTCAAAGTATTTGTTGACCGACCTTTCTCGTACACACCAGACTCATATTCGGTTGTGGATGAAGTCCTGAAGAACCCAGAGATAGTTTGGCAATTTACAGCCGCAGGCCCCCCGCAGTGGCAATCGGTTTTCCCAGATGTCATAAGGCACTGAAGGTCATTCATTTTTGTGATGTATGTTTTATCTGCTATACTTGTAGACAGTCTGTGACCACAGCCTCTCTGGGACTTCACATGGAAATCAGCCTTTTGGCTATAATCTGCGTGTTTACTTTAATGTCTTATCATGTATGTTCATAACCATGTACTGTCCCATTAAATTAATACAAAAACTGTATAATGTCACTACACATGATGCAGATAATGAGACTTATTTCTAATCATCATGTAATAAAAGCCAAACCAATTGTATTTATTTTTGGAAGTGGGGCTTCCTGAAATAAATACAATTTGTTCAATTGTTAAGGGATGATGTAATTCATTTTTTGAAAAACAACCTTAGTTTTGGTGTTTACAAAACCTTTAGATTGTGTCCTATTTAAAATTAAAGGTCACATTCCTTTTTCTCTTTTCACACAAAAGACAAACTACTTAAACACCTTAGCCATCGCAGGTGCTTCATCGCTTCAGGAAAGGAACAAAAAGTGACTCTAGCCTTGGATTTTCTCGTCACAGATCAACATTTGTACTTAATCATAGCATTCATCATAATTGCCCAGCAGAAAGAGCATTTGATTCCACAGTAGGTTATGGTTGTTTCAGGGCTCTATTGTTTCTTTGTTATTCTGCTTTTTCAAAAGCCTCTTGTTTGACAACGCTGCTAGTGACGTACAATACATGTATTTTAGGAAACATTGTTAGATTTCATTGCAATAAAACACACAATAATTAATGGTTTAGCTCCATCTCCTTTGTGAGAATGTATTCATCTTAAGGACAATGTAGACGCACAAGCCAAAGCAGAGGCGACTGGCATTCCTTATATGGGGGAAAACATTTAAATAGATGAGTTTGAGAGAATAACTGTCACTGCTACTATCACAGACCCTCGAATATAACAGTTTGGCTCCTTGGCAGTTGACACTGTTGTTTAGTTATTTCATTTGTTCTTTTTACTGATTTATGAGTTCAATACAAGGCCCATTTTTCTCAACAAGGAAATCCACTATAGCGCCCACTCAAAAGTTGCATACACACAAAAATCTCATGGATCCCAGAATGTCAAAACTAATGTATATGTTGCTGCATGTCATGAGCAGTATGTTTTTGTGCCACCCTCCCAGACAGAATGGATGATGAAGAGGTTGCACAAGCTCAGCCAGGATGTAGTCAAAGAGGATCCACAGCATTTGAACAATATCAATAATTCACTCATTGGTCACTTAGGACGACCCGAGGGACACTAAGAAAAGCTGCAGCAACACAAAGCCCTTTTACTCGGGCTATTGTCAGTATTTATGTAACAAGATACAACCATTTGCACTGAGTTAGCTCTTGACTGCGTAGTCAGCAACTGCTTCAAAGTAGTGTGGCAAAGTTGAAGGAGATTATTGGACGATCAAAACAACACATTTCCTTTAGATCAGGGCAGCAAGATTTTGGCAAAACAAGTGATATTTCTGACCAACATTACGATATTCATAT
>JAPMNZ010944628.1:0-11418 GCA_029875035.1 Pomatoschistus microps | reverse complement strand
TTGGCAACTCAGAATTTGGGGCTTCATTCACAACCAACCCATTTCATTCCTTTTGTGCGCAAAATTGCCTCCCTTTGAGAACAAGCAGCATCAACTTTTATAAAGTAAAGTTTTAGACCTACAAAATTTGGTTTATTTCCGCCATGTTGACATTTTTCACCAAGGTAAACAAAGAATGACAAGGAAGGTTAGGACTCTTAATTGAGGTTTCTGACGCAACCGTATCCTGTTTTCATTTCCACTTCCGCGCTGATTGGTCCGTTCATGTCAGAAATACAGACACGAGTCTTTATTGGTCAAAGTTATTGTTTTGAAAAGAAACCATGGCAGCTTGTTCTGTTTGTCTTTTACCTAAATTTATTGAACGTGAATTGTTTCCACTTGTAGGCCACTTTGATGGTTTTCTCTCGTCAAAAACACGTGACTGATGCTCTCGCCACAACAGTCTTTAAAAGTTGTCATATTCAGAACCGAATCTTGTAATAATTCTATAGCAAATGGTTCCAACTTGTTCGCATGATTATGAAAGCAAGGTAAGATTAGTCTTTTGCTCTGTCTTCAAATGTGTAATTTCGTGAGGTATTAATGATGAGGAGTTGTTATTTTGTTTCCAGTGTAAAGCAGAAACCATCCCAAACAAAGCCCATGGTGAGGAGAAACATACATTCAACTCAGCCGAACTATAAGCAAAAGGTTCGTTTGGAACTAGATTCATTAGTGATATTTGCATTCTCTTCTAATGGTATGTACTCTTATCAACATGATGTCATCAATTTTGGCTATTATTTGCAGTTTGTTGTTTCAAAGTATACATTTGTCAAATAAAATGTTCCTTCATTATGATCTTCAATTGAAAATAGAACATACTACATCTTTGCAGCAGAATGGAAAACAAGATTATGGCACCAGTTCAAATTTGGAGCAGCATTCGGTCTTCACAGAGATCTGGCCTAACTCAGAGCCTTCTTCTCCTTGTGAATCGCCCACTTCTCACAAACATGTGCCAAAAACATCCATACTCAAGGCTTCTGAAGTCCACATGGAGGAGAGTTCAGCCCTGTCAAAGTGTGCTTTCATTTCCTTCCTTCAAATATGTTTCTGTAGTTTTGTAAATGCATTATTAAAAGAAATCCTACTTATTTTGATCAGATATTTGGATCGTTTTCGTCATGGTGAGCCACAAAGTCGAGAAGAACGACAGAAAGAGTCCAAAGAGCAGCTGCCATCCTGGTGGGCGTCTGCTCCATCACTACGTCCCGGCGCAATGGCAGACAACGCAGGTGAATGTGCTTTTTCTCATGACTTTAAGCTTAATTAAAAATCACCTTATATTAAATGTTTTATGTTTGACAGACCAGAGGCGGCTTCATCATAACAAAGTCATTTCACCAAGTAGGGGGTCCTTAAGTGTGAGTTGATATATTATTTGCTAAATATGATATACATAAAAAGAATACGTAAATAAATCCTGGTTTGGTTCTAGTTTTCACACAGATGTATTATTTCCATCTTTCTCATCTTTGGATCAGCTAGTTTAGGCAGAAAAGAGAAGAAAAGTAGACCACCCTCAGTCAGCAAATATTAAAAGGACTATGTGTCCTTTTAATGTTTCACTATTGATTTTATATCTGCAAACGAGGATTAGGAGGCTATCAAATTATGGTTTTCACAGTACTATTATGATCATACTATCGTCTGTCACACCACAAATAATGTCAGCAACCAGGTTGGAATAGTTTTCTCCATGGATCCATCAGTTTCTATTTCCCAGTTCTTCTCATCTGCACGTTAAGAAGCAGAACTCGCAACATAAACATGTTTATGCTTTAAAAATCCCATCTCTATCTGAAAGTAGTGCATTTGGGCATAATGAGGGGACTAACGTTGATTGTCTTTTGGGTTTTAGATTTTGTCCGACACCTCTCAATGTGAACATTACGAGTCTGAGATTTTGCAACTGCAAGAGAGAGCCAGCCGATTATTGCACAGGGGGTAATGAGAACGAAACAGATGGAATGTTTTTTTTTTTTTTTGTAAGTGTTTAAATAAAATGTGTTTCCAGTGAATTTCCTCTGGAGGATGATTCTCTCCCCGTGAGCTCAGAGGGCATCGGCAGCTCTGAGTTTTCTTCTCCAGTCAGTGCAGATGAGCCTGTGAGAAGACCTATCATTTCAAGTTTGCCCAAGTACAATGCTGGTGAGATCTGATTCTATTTTCCAGGTTTGCACTTAAGACCCCAAACAAACTGGTTGCGTTAAATTGACTACATACAGCATATGTCGAAACGTCACTGTTTTATCTCTGTTTCCGTTATCACCATCTGGATAGAAGCTGTGCGTGTTATGTGTCTGTCTGCATTGGGAGCCGTCCGTCCACAGAGAGAGATGCATACAGACACATGCAGATAGAATCAATCCTATTTTTAACGCACATCAAGGAGTGTAGGTTTTTCTTAGAAAATACAGACATTTAAAGCAGCTTTGACGTTAGCTGCTTTAAATGTTTGTGTAATGATCCAAGGTTCTTGAATGCTGCTTATTGTGCTGTTGTCTGATCAGCTAAACAGCTATAGAAGCCCGGTGATGACATTATTTCCACTGTCATAAAGAGCCAAACAAACGCACTCATGTTTGAATGACTTCCAAAGAGATGAATGCGGCTGGCGATGTGGCCTCCTCCCGTTTACGCACAGTCCGCAGAAGCCTACGTGCGTAAACCGATACTCCGTCTGTGGGTTTGAGGCCTCAAAGAAGAAATATGATTCATTATCTGTATTCATTTTGATGACCTTGGAAAATATTGGCTTTTGCATTTCATGTTTTAGCAATCCATAGTATTATGGATTTCCCCTTTAGATTCATTTCTGCTGTTTGCTCTGCCATACAGCTACAAAACAATAGTTAGCTACATAGCCACAGACAAGGATCTGACAAGACCATAAGCACATACAGCACACAAAACAAAATAGCAAAGACAAAAACAAAATAGCAAAGACAAAAACAAAGACATTGTTTGCCCACCCCCATGAGGCCCATCTCAAATCCTTTCCCAATCTGTTCCTACAATAACTATAGATACAGTTATTTGATAAATTAGGTGTTCATATTTTTCAGAAACACATGTAAATACATGCAATTTTCATCAAAGAACAACAATAGTGCTGTGTGAGATGTTTCTGATATTAGCATGAATGGAGCAAAGACCAAATAATCCTTTTTCCTGCATAAATGAATGTGAGGATGTTGTTTGCAGCTAAAGACCCATCTTATACTCTGCCATCATCAGCGACTCCTTTGCGCCCGGAGGAAGACATTTTGTTCCAATGGCGATTAAGAAGAAAGATGGAGAAAGCCAGAGAGTGGACTCAGGCACAACAACACTTTGACCCTCACAGCTGGAGAGGACGCGATGAAAACCCTCCTCAGCACAAAACAACGGTTTGTAAAGCCAAGTACAACATTGTCCCTCGTCAGTCACAGATCTAGATTTTTTTTAGATCTATCCACGCTAACTTCAGTAACTTTATGCACAAACATGTAACTCCACAATCCTGCCTAAAAGCTCCTGTCTCAGAACAGCTTTCTGCCATTTAGTTTCAGTTTATTTATTTAATTCGGTGTCCCCTACCACTAACTATGTACAATAGGTCTGGCATGTGCCTCCTGTACGGTGACCCTGCTCCCATCTCTGAGTGGAGTGAAAGACAAATGCCCACAACAATTGTATAGCGTTTTGTGACTCTGGTCTGTAAAAGGCGCTATAAAAATAAAGATTACTTAATTTCAGGCACCTGACAACAATATGCAAAAGTACATAAGGTCAGAAAAAGGAATAGGCCAATTATATATTCTTTATAAGGTCTAAAGGCTGGTGCTAAGTGAACTGGGTGCAGCTCTGACTGCCACCCCCCCGACCCAGAAATGGATTAAGGGGAAGAAGATGGATGGATGGATGGAGGTCTAAAGGCATTTTAAACGAAAATAGCTGCTACATACAATACTCCATGTTGATCATTATCAGTTATGAGCATTCACAGTCAACATATATTTGGATAAAATTCCTCTCAAGCGAAGTGTGGTAAAGTACTGCACTCATTTAAATCTACAGCCAACTCATTCCCTACGATTTCTCCAACCACAGAAATGCAACGCTTTTTTTGTGTGCTAACAATGGGCTTTTTTTCACTTTTGTGTCTACACTACACTTTCCCTTCTCTGAAGCAGGTTCTGAATCAGGATGGGGAATTTATAACAAAAGCAAATTTCTCAGGTGAAATAACAATGCCATCTATGTTTGCAGCTGGTAATTTTCAAACTTGGAAAAAACTCAAAAACAAACGCTATCCCTCCCTCTGGTGGTAGCAGAGGGAGTTACATGCAGATATAATTATTTACCCTCATACTTATACATATACTTTTTTGCTGAAGATATTTTCCATTCTATGAAATTAAAGCGAATAGCCTCACTATCATTGTTCAGGGACACAAATAATGCATTGTATTTTGTTGTATTTTTTGATGATTTATGCTATAATATTTGTGATTTCAGGAGCCCCAATCAATGTACAACCCAGATTTTCGTCAGGGAGCGACCGGTAGACGTCATTTGAACACTTTGGATCAACAGACTAGTCCTCCTGCTGTGCTGCCCTCTGGCTCTGCGGCGGCCTCACTACATGCTCCAGCTCACGTCCCCTCACACACACATTTACTTTGTGATATTTTGCCTTGTCCCAATCGACCGCTTTCTACCTGCGAAGAGGCGACGGTTCCACAAAGACCTCATACGCAAATTCTACCTCAGAACACACCCATAAGCGGACGTGCTGAGAAGGACGTGGCTTTATCTAACACCAAAATAACGAAGGAAACAAAGAGACAAGCCGAAAACGGGGAGAAGAAATGTTCACGTTCGTCTCAGGAGCCGAACAAGTCCTCAGCCAGGTCCAGTACAAACATTTGATAATTACATTGTAAACTTACATTATTATACATTGTTTGTTTTGATATACACTTAAGTTTTAATCATAGATAGATATTTCATTTCATTTTCATTTTTATTTTCATTTCGTACATGCCAAGTACAAGACTTAACCAAACAAGATACTCATACAAATTGAATATATAAGTACACAACAAAAACACCAAATAAATTGTGATAATGTTCATTTTAACATATAGAAGTATACATAATTAAGATAATCGTAATAATAATAATAATACAAATAAATACATTGATAGAGGATTTATTGATTTAAAATGTATTATACAGGGGCTGGTGCTCTGTGTACTGGGTGCAGCTCTGATTGCCACCATTCCCCGACCCAGAAATGGATTACGGAAAGAAAATGGATGGATGGATGGGGGAAATTATACACTATTATTCAATTAGTGGATATTATACACTATTATTCAATTAGATTTATTTTTCTATAGCCCTGAATCCCAACTGCAGTCGTCTCAGAGGACTTTACAGTTGTCGATTCGAACACAGAAAATATGATAAGAAATGTACAGTAGCCATTGGTCCATAGCGAGTGGGAGGACCAATGAAATGAGGGAAAATACTACTGCGTATAATAAAGAAAAAAGCTCGAAAAACATTTATATAATTTGCGACCACTATACAACTCAATCCAAGCATCTTCTAATCTGTTGTTTGTTTTTCTTCTGTGTGTAATCCTAATTTGAACCTTGTTACATTTCCAAACAGGATTCACAGGCAACAGAAAGTTCCCACGAAGACGAGCACGCCGCAGAAGCTGCACAGACGCACAGATTTGGACCTGAGGAGCAGAGAGGAGGAGGCTCCAGCTTCTCCCATCCACAGAGCTCTGGGACAGGTTTGTGGACTGTCCTTTGTGTATTCTAATATTTATCAAGCTTCAGAAGCTAAAAATGCCTTTTTTTTAAACTTTTAACTCTTTACAATGCAATACAAGAGTTTTCACATCGAGGACACTTTTTTAATGTTTTTGTTACTACTTTGGGAGAACTTTGTTCAATTACATTTATTTGGCATAGCCCTAAATCACTGAAGCGGTCATCTCAGAGGACTTTACAAAGTTGTTGATTCGCCAACAACAAATTAGAAAACACAGGAAATGCAATAATAACAAACACATAGGCGCCGTTGGGAGCGGCATGACCAGTGTAAATCTGTAAATGTCCTGGATCATCATCGTCCTTAGGGTTCAATTGCATTTTAACATTTGCAAGGTGTCATTTAACATTTATTTAGATTATTGTGGGAGTAGCAGGGTTGGGGCTGGCACTTAGGGGGCTTACAATAACCCTAAGGTCATTGAGGCGCCCCTGAGCCTAAACCTGCACTGGATGCATTAAAACAATGCATTATTATAAAGTTGTATTTCTAAAACACAATGTTTATTAAAAATCTTGTGAGCATCAATTAAGTTTGCAGGTTGAACTAGTAAAGAGTAAATGAACTTGAATAATATTCTTATTTTCCAAGTTTCACATTTGAATAATGCCATATTTGTGTTTGGCAGGCGGTTTCTGAAATACTGTTTCAGTCTGTGGACTCGACCGCTTCAGACGTCGTTCCCTCAGAACACACAGACTCTGCAGAAGTCGTGTCTCAGTTTCTTCAAGAGGCTCAGGGTGAGGTCATAAATCAATATCATTTATTTATATAGAACGAATCTCCACTCATGCCGACACAAGACAAACCTTGCACTTATGGCCCAGGAGGAGATTCTGGAGAACTTTTTATTTCAATCCAACACTGCAGCAATTTAAATGATAACACTTTCAGAAATTCTGCCATATCACCCCTTTATTAAAAACATAATTTGTAATTTTGAAGATGATATGATTAACATTCTTTTTTTATTTAAATGGGAAAGTTTTATCTTTAGCCAAAAAAAATCTACTTTATTTTCTCCTACTTTTGGTCCGATTCAAAAAGTCCCTTCACTTAATAAAAAATGTTGATAAAATTGATTTCTATATATACATTTACAAAAAAAGACTAGAAAAGTTATAAGCCATTTTCAATAGCGCTGCTCATAATGTAACAATATAGTGGAAATAACATGAACAGAATATTGAACTATACTGAATCTTGATGAATATGTATAATAAATGTACTAATGGTATTTATATTATTTGAAAATGTTTAGATTCTGATGAAAGTGAGTTTAAAGACGATCCTTTGCTCCAAGTGCTTCGCAAACAGAGGAAGTGGGTGAAAGAACAAATCACGTGAGGTTCTTTCTTTCTTTCTTTTATTCATATCAAAAATCAAGTCCAAATAAATAATAATCGTACACATGTTTTCCACAGTGAAGTCGACACGTTGCTCAAAGAGGTCCAACAACAACAACAACAACAACAACAGCATAAATAACAACATAGAACTGACCTCATCATTCCGTGCATAAAATCAACAATCTTTAATATGAACAAAATGTACAGTCCCCTTTACCCGTATTGGCACAGGAGCGAATGAAACCATTATTTTCATGTTGATTTCTAAAGTTTTGGCACTTGATGATTTTAACATATATTACAGTAAATAAAACATGACTTAAAGCTGGGGTACCTCACTCTTGTTTCATGCATAATACATGTTTATCAGACTATATGACCTGCTGTTTTCTTCTTCCTTCTTCAAGGGTGGTCCGCTCTTGTTGTTTTGAAAGTCAGATGGGTTTTATGACATAGTTCAAATTTGTGGTTGGTTTAAAAGTTAGGTACCCAAGCTTTACATGGAACAATTCAAATCAGAAAATGTTTGGTGAATATGAACCATCCTCCCCTGAAGTATGGCTGTAAGTAACAATACTATATCGTCTGTAATCCTGACAGCTACAAAACGGTTCTATCTTTGAAATTGAACATTAACACATTTACATTAATTATATATCTACTCTTCTACTCTTAAAGAAGAAATATGCATTATGTTTGGCCATTAAAAATAGGAATAACGCTGTTTACTATTATTTTCTTTTAGGTTTCACAAAGGTTTTGATTCCAAACAGGAGCACAACAGACTCCACCCAACTCCTCAAGTCTCGAGGTCAAGACTGGACTCACCTGAGGAAATGGGTGGAGTCTGGTGTGCTCCTGCTTGGTTGGAAATGGAGCCTTTGAGGAAATGGCTTCGAGGACACCCGACTTCTGACTTTCCTAATCAAGCAGAACTAGTGCTGCTGGTGATCACGAAACAATGAGCGCACAGTGCCACGATCCACGTTTTAAAATGCAACAGAAACTCGCACTAACATGAGTGTGATGATGCTGATGAATAAAGAGCCGCACTAATGTGACTAGAGTCACTAGACTGAGCGTGAGATATACTGTACACAAAACACTGTAGAATTATATCAGCTGTAACTTCTAATAATATGTAAACAAAGAACGCCAAGCAGCACTAAACACATCATAATGACATCAGACAGACTACAGAGGATCTAAGCACTTCTGCTCTCATGTTCTTAAAGTTATTTTTATACAGAGGTCAATGTACAAGTGAAACATTAATACTGGTGATTCATCAGAGCAGCTTTTTTGAATATAGTGGGTGTGATGTGGGCTGTTGGGGCTGAGATCATTTCCTACCTGCTCCAAGCCATGCCAGGAACCTCCCGAGTTCCCCATGCCAAAGAGCTAATAAAAGAAGTCTGGGTTCCTTTCCTTACAGTTCCCTGATGTTGTTTGCCAATTTGGATCCCTGTTGTCATGCTGTCCAGAACACCGGTCACTAGATCATGGAGAAGGAAAGGAATTTCCATGACGCTTTCACGGTCAGCTGTTCAGGTTGGTGGGACAGAAGGGGCAGGGTTAAATGTAAGTGCCAGGAGTTCCGGATATTAGCATGGGTGTCTTTGAAAACATCTCTACGTCAGTGATGGATGAGGAACAATGTGTCATGGTAAAAAGCTCAAAGGTTGCTTTTGGCATAGTATGTCTCCTTTAACTCACTCATCAGCACATTCATGTTTTTGATGTACTACAGCTGTTTCCCAGTTAATTGTTATTCTATTACCAAAATAGTGACTTGAGTTGGGGGCTATAAAAGCTTATCTACAAATGGATTCCAACATTCTCAACACTCAATTAGTTTTGTGATGAATCAGTTACAGCCCAAGTCTGAAGGCCGAGGATTATTCCTCTATGTATTTTTGTATTTATCTTTAATGTTGTGTAGAGTAACTAGGCCAAAGTGTGGCTTTTGTCGGGCTGTAGGATGGGGGCAGAGATGATGAGAATCCCACTGGGAGAAACGGCTGATTCTAAAGCCATGACGTCCACTTCTTTTGGAACTCTGAATCTGCGGTTGAACTGCCGCGTGGTCAGTCCACTGCCGTCCGTCTGCAATCAACCAGGAGAACGGGTTTTAGATATGAGAACAGTTTTTATGATGAAGATGGGACAATCCACACAAAAAATTATGTGATAAAAAGGTTTGACAGTGAAGCAGGAATCATTTTTGTTTTTCCATAAGTTTAACATTTCTAGGCGAATGATATCTGGTGAATGCTGACCACAAGAGCTATTTTTATATTGATAAAGCTATGAACATTTCACAACAACCTTAAGTATATAAATATATATATAATATTGCAAAGGACCCGACCAAAACACATTTGCTAAATATTTTTGCTACAGACGTATAGGACAGTGAAAGCTACTTTCATTATAAAATGTAACAGAAATATATTTATTTGATGTTTTTGAGGCGGCTGATACAGTACCTTTATAAATCCTGGGGACTTTCAATTCAATACGATTAAATCCGATATATTTCTAAAGATGTATTTCGAAACGATACACAAGGGTTTAGTATCCAATAGTCAGCTTTTTTATACAAATATACAACACAATTCTTGCATATATATTTTATTTATTGAAAATCATTCGTTATTAAGTCAAAAACAAAAAGTAATCATACATCCACAGATATGATATCCATATTTTCCCCACCATTAGGGATATAAGAAAAAAGAGCTAATCGCAACACCTCTGGCCTTGAGGCCTATATAGTCTTATTTACCCACCTTTTTTTCCTCGTGCTTTCCTTGCACTTCCACAAATTCCCCGATGACCTTCACCAGGAGGTCCTCTGGTCGAAAATGCTTCACATCCACCTGAATCGTGAAGCCGGAGTCATCGCAGTTCACCTGCAACAAAAGAAATCCCACATGGAACTGTTTCAAAACAATCTTGAATATTTTGGCTCCTAGTTTACTGAAAAAAGTGATGAAAAACAAGCCAAACATTATCCAAGTCAGCATAATGTATCTTAATTTGAGCACATTTTGACTGCCTTGAAACAAGATTTGTCAATAGGACAGGCAAAATGATCTGGTTTTGAAACAGTTCTTGAAATAAGACTACATGGCTTGTCTGATTGGCAAATCTTGTTTTAAGACAGTCAGAATGTACTCAAATTAAGACAAACACTTGTTTTCAAACATTTAGGACCTCATGTTTGATCATGCAGTGTTGGAGCTCTCCATCACTTACCTCCGTACAGCTGCCGCTTTCCGTCTCGGCCATAAGCAGTTTTGGTGACCAGTTGTATTGTCCATAGATTCCATTCAGTCGAGGGATGAGAGGAGGCAGAACTTTCTCCCACTGGATATCTTGGACAGTGGTTGCGTGTGGCAGAATAAAATCCATGTATGTGTTTTGAGTGAGAAGATATGGACGATTTGAGAGCAAGATGCTGAAGTCTCTGTGGTCCAGGGCTGGTGTGGCTTCGCAAAATCTCTGCTGCTCAAATAGTGCCAGAAATAAATGTTCCTGCCCGGTGTTTGAGTTTGATTATCTGTTGCATAATGAGCTTGGTATTCGGAGAAGGGGGTGTCATGGCTCGTGTTTTGTCCCATGACTCAGGGGTGCCTCCCCCCAGAGTCTCCATCCAGAGTAAATCCGGATGAGAGCATTGTTGGAGGATGAAGCAGCTGTTCTAGACATTATTAACTTACTTGTTGTGAGTGGAGGACTGAGGCTGGAGAATGTGTTTCATTCAATTTGCAGCAAGCTCTCTCTTATTGATTATAGGCGAGCTCGTCAAGGAGGAATGTCCCAGATATAGTCTGGCTCAGGTCTGAATGTTGTGGTCTGTGAGGACGGACAGGAACAGCAGGCACACACACACACACACACATGTCACAACACGTGGGGCTAAGAATAAAGTGTACAATTGACTGTCACCAACAAGACTAACATCAATGTGACTGTTGTGACTTGAACAGTGCTCACATTTGAGCTGCTTAACGTGACCCTATGTAATAATAAATCTTTATTTATATATAGCAAAACAGTCATAATACAACGCAAAATGATGAACAGTAGGTACTGCAAAAAGTGATATAATATAAGTTAATAAATGCTTGAATCAAGTCTTTTTTTTCTTGATTTGAGTATACTTTGACTTTCTTAAAAC
>JAPMNZ010944602.1:0-11875 GCA_029875035.1 Pomatoschistus microps | reverse complement strand
CACAGTCATTCTACCCATAGCAACGGCTCTCAGGCGTACAGTGACGCTTCCCACCGCAGCAGTCGATTGTCCTCCAAGTCCAGTATCAGGGAGGTCATCAGTGATAAAGTGGACTCTGACAGGTCATTGACGAGCCCTGAGAGCGGCCGAGACGACATCATGAATCGGATCACTTCTCTGCGAGGATTGGGGACTCAGTCTTTCAGTACACTTTTCTGATGAGATTCTTTGATCCACAAATACTTTTTTTTGTTACGATTTTCTAAAGATTGTATTTTAAGGCCATTTTGTTGTATCCATGCAAATCAACGTACAGTAGAAAAGAGCTGCAGCAAATAACTGATCACCGCCCATGGTCACCCCCTGGTCAGCACTTTGAGGGAGTGCGGACCATGAGGAGTCAAAGTTGTAGGAAGCCATTTATTAATTTATTACATCATAATTAATATGTAAACTTTCTAAGGTATGTTTTTGTGTTCTATTTTTCCCATTTCACGGTCAATTTGGTGAATAATAAAATTGTCACATTTTGTAAGTAGTTGCTGTTTCACTGAACACTGTTACAGTAACAGTTTTACTGTAGTATTGTACAGATTAGAATGATGTTTTTGGAGGCCGAGTTGTTTCAGACGTCATGAATGTGCTGCAGTTATGAAGTAGTCCATCTGACCTGGAATCATTGATCCAAGACTGAGACATTGTGCAGCTTGTGTCCGTGCAGAAGATGTTCCAAACAGTGTAGGCCAACTGGTTTGCCAAAGACCAAACGGACACACCAGTTTTAAAGTAACTTTTTGTTCAATATGGTGAATATCTCAAGATGGTTCTGGCAAGCTTTACTGTCCAAAGGTTTGCTTGTCATTTATTACTTGAAAAATAATTTATCATCGAAAGGTTTTATGGTGCTTTGAAGGATTGTATGAAACAAAAATATTTGTATCTATTGAATTTAACCAATGGAAATGGTCCCCAATCACTCTGATATGTACATACATGGCAGATGATCATTATTAAAAGAAAAATAATCTTTGCAAGAATCTTGAACTGCTGAACTTTTCAAAATGAGTCATTGCCTTTCTGTTTTCCGCTGATCTCCACTTGCTTTGATGCTTTAAGTGTAAGAATGAAACTAAATCTGAGTCTAAATTTAGAAAGAATCAACATACCCACCATTTTTTCCTCTTGCATTCACTCCGCAAAGGCTGCAGATAAATAATCTACCAACATGAAGAAGGCATTTCACATCTTGTCTGAGCACATCATTGTGAGTCTGCCAAAAACACTCCACCCACAGTCCATGCACAACATATGGGGCTGCTAACCCCAATATGTGAGAAGAAACCATCTACTTATATTACATATTCAGAACACTGATTTTGATTTACTGTTTATTTAATAAATTTTGCAAAACATGACAAACTTTCAATGAGCATGATATACAGTAGTGCACATGATCTATGATGTAATAGAGCAGCACTGTCACTTATGGATAATGTTCAATCATGTTCCATTTCTTTATGAACCGTGTTTTTACTAACAAAGGCAAACTTTTGGGGGTTTTTTTCTTTCAAGGCAAAACAAAAAAATTCATATAGTTCAACATTGGGAAAATAATCTATTATATTTATTATGTGAGACAAGGCACACACTAAGCTAAGCTGTAGCAACCACATAATTCAAGTAAAGTTATTTTCAAGTTGTTGTAGGGCAGGTACAGGTAAGCAGGTAAACTGAGTCCTTACATTGTGTCAGATACATTTTCACTCTGGGCTGGACAACAATATTGTCCTGACAACACAGTTGGTTCAGCCAATCTAGGTTTGATGCTATCTGTCCACATTAATCATGGTCTTCCTCTGCCTCTCTGTGCTGCCATCCTCCTCTTTGCATTTTGGCAGATCATGGGCCCAGACTTCCTGTTTTCCTATCTGAATGTTATTGGAGAGTTCTTGAGGACCAAGTCATCCTCTGACCTTTTTATTGGTCACTTTTTATATCCATGTTATTCAATATGTTATTTTAGGTGTCTTTTTACACCATCTGTATAAGGCTATAGTAAAAAATAAACATGAGTAAGCATCTTGTTTGCCATGTGAGGTGAGAGGCCCCGCACAAACTTAGGGCTGGTGGACAGGAGACCACCCACACCAGTGGAGCAAAGGAATGTCCATATCATAGAACAAACTGGTTGAGCATCCACCTGAAAAATTACACTGCACCTTTAATGGCATTGTTTTGTGTGTGTAATAAACCAATAATGCACATGGTATACTGAAGAAAGTTCTTTATTATCAACATGCTGAGACGGCTGTGATAAGTAACAGTCAAAGTTCTTCCGCTTCTTTCAAGACCGTTATCAATCTATCCCAGACTCTGCTCTGTTCGGCTTCAACAAAGAAAATCCCAGGAAGAGTGTCTGACAAACGTGCATTTTATCTATGTCTGTAGTTCCACAGAATAACTAACCACTGGAATTGATAGAAAGAGGAATTTAAAAGGTGAACACCAATATTTCTCTAAAATACCATTAACTTTTTTTAGGTTTTTCTTCATGGAGTTAGAACAACAAAAAATAGACCCGAAGACTACTTGCCAATTATTGTTGTAAAATAATGGAAAAGTGATGGAGACATCCAGGAAGCAAGCCCCAAGTGCTTACGCCTAATATTTTTAGTTTTTGGTTTCAAGGTGCATTTCTCAACCTCTTGCTCCTTATATGTTATTGCTTTGATTGAAACTGTTAATGGTTAAAAAACATGTAAAAGCCTCAAGTATGGATGCTTTTAGGGCTTTAAACATGTTTTTGTTTATTTCACAGTGAAAAGACTTGCCATTTTGCCTTGTAAAGTCACATGCTTGATTCAATACAGATTAGAATAGTGAGTAAGTAAGTAAGCGCTATACTTTTTCTTCTTTAGGGATTAAGTATAGCACTTTTCCCAGACAAAGTTCAAAGCACTTTAAAATGTATTTGGTGTACCGATTTTATACCATTCCCTCCTCTCATGATGATGGAGGAAGAGAGATGCCAAACACCGAGCACATAGAAACCTCCGACCAACATCTGTTCAGTCACTCATTACATTCAAATTAAACACAAACACAGTACAAGTGCAAGGACGAGGTTTAAAGACAAATACAGACAAATACATATCCAGGTAAAAAACGGCAACATTTAGATGAACACAGGCAAAGAGAGGGCCCAGTACCAGGACAAGGGAGGCATGCCCCTTTAAGCCTAAATATCTATCATTATTATTTTGTCGATAAAATCTGAAATATTGTATCTAGTTTTCACAACACGTCACCATAGAAAATGTGCGACAGCAAGCAAATCGAACAACTCTCAGCACCCTGCCAAACTGTTGTTTATCTTGGCCCTGGACAATTCAGTCATGGTCAGATTTATGATAGATACTGTTGAATTCGTTTGTAGAAACTATCTTCACAGTAATACATTTGTGAACTGTTGACAGTTGTTAGAGATTGACCAGATTGTGTTCTGGTCAATCTCTAACAATTTTTCATTGATATCTTCTTATTATGGTGCTAACTTAAAATTTGTATATCTAAATATCGTCAATACATCAACTAAATGTATTTTATAAAGCACAATTCATGCAGTGCAACTCAAAGTGCTGTACAAAGCCAGCCCTATGGGCGGCTCTCAGTCCTTGCTTTCCCAGACTTGACTGCTTTAACCAAACTAAAGACAGATGTATTGGTTACTGGTCATGTTGTTGACTGTGATGTTAAGATTGTATGTACCGGTTCAATTATTTATCTATAATTGATCTACAATCACACACATTTTGAAGTATTATGAGATAAAGCATTCTTAGAATAAAAACAATGTCAGAATGAAAACTAAATATTTGCAACGCAGTGGTCTGTATATTTTTCTCACCCACATTAAAATTGTCCTTTTTATTAAAAGAGAAAATATGTTTTATATTTTCTAGGGCGAATCTACTCTCACCCTTCACTTGTGCCACACACACACACACACACACACACACACACAATCAGCGCACTCAGCCAATCAGAGCCGAGACACCGGCCATTAGGAGCCACCTGTGTCTCCCACACTGGAGACGTGGGCAGAGGCGACACAAAGTGTGATATAGTGGAAGTGAGACATTTTCTTGAGAACTACGGAGCTATTGAGCGTACAGTTATTAGTTAGTAATTACTGCGCCAGAGAGTGAACACCACAAAGGACTTGTAGTCGAATTCCAAATTGAATCCGTGATTGAGTTACTGAATCCAATTTTTCCCCATGCGTTCAAAATGGATAACAATGAGTACAACATTGAACATTTGTCAATTTTACGCTGAGAGTATTGGGTGCGAAAAGACCAAGACTTCTCTAGCTGACTTGTGGCAGCCCCCCATGTTCCTGCAACTGCAAACACCAATATGGCTGCTGCCTCACCTGCCCCACCTGCTGCTGGAACCAGCAATAGACAGTCAATGATTATAACTTCTGATAATTTGAATCAGACAGTAGCTCAGTTGGTAGAGCCTTTGGGCCTGGTGGTCGTGGGTTCGATTCCCACCAAGGGACCTACTCCAACTGATGTATACTGTCGTTGTGTCCTTGAGCAAGACACTTAACCCCATGTTGCCTGAAGCCCCCACTGAAGGACCAAGGCTGCTTCACCTCTGACAGAGCAGCCATCTTCCTGTGGACTCACCACCTGCAGAGGATCAGCGAGGAACTGGTGCTATGAGCATTGGGTGGCAGCTCTCATTGCCACCCCCCCAACCCAGAAATGGACTAATAAAGGGTCAGAAAATGAATGAATGAATGAATGAATAATTTGAATCCTCCTGAAGTGCAGAGGTATGTGGTGGAGCACATTGTTAAAAGTGATGATGCTTTGCCTGCACACTTTTCACACAGATTAAGGATGTTCTCTGAATGTTCCCCGCCCACAGCATGAGGTAGACTATGATACATGGCACTCTGGTGTGGACCTCATTCCTCATCCATCTATATCAGAGTTCCAGCGATCTCGACACATCCTCGACAGTCTTCGAGAACATTTCTGGTCACTCGCACCAGTGTTTCCTCGACACTGGATCTCAAGTGACCACCATCCCTGTCTCCTTTTAAAACAGTCATTTGCATGAGCAACAAATCTACCCACTCCATGATCTCCTTCATGTTGAAGGAGCTGCGGGCCAAAACGTTCAGAATCTTGGGTATGTCGAAATAACAATGCAGTTTTCGAATGACTTTGTCAGAAAAGAACATTCGCACACTCGCATTAGTTGTCCCAGATGCACACAATAATGTCCCATCTACTGTCCTGGCATGAACACCTTAAAACCACTGTATGAGCAGTACATTTATGAACGGTCTACATTTCAACCCAATACACACGGGTACATAGCTGTCTTAAAGATGCTAAAGCTGTCTCACCAACAAAATGATTAAGGATACATTGGAGTTGTAAGACTTTTAAGAAAAGCTCCAGTGCGTGTCCCGGCTGGCCGCACGATTGTCATCAAGGGCTAAGCCAAAGTCTCTTCTCCATCTCCGCCATTCCAGAGTTTTATCCTGCAACATCCTGCCTCCTCTTTGCCGGGTGGGGTGTGTGTCAGCAGTTGCCTCATTTCTCTTCCAGCTCTTCCACCATTCAAAGTTCCTGTGGTCATTACCAATGAATCAGAGCAAGACACTTTCATCTCACTATTGTTGCTGAACTCTGAATAGCACGTGAGCTCTACATCCGCCGAGAAGCCATCTCCCAACCTCAACATCACGGACAAACTGAACGCCGTTTCAGAGGTATCTTCACAACACGATATAGATTTTGGACGCACAACAGTCGTTAAACATAACATTCCACTCCATGACAAAACGCCAATCAAGCAGCGTCCCTGGCCTGTCCATCTGCAAGATATTGAAGCTGTTCGCCGCCATCTCCGGGAGCTTCTGGAAGCCGGGGTCTTTAGGGAGTCATCAACGCCTTTTGCATTGCCTATCGTGGTGGTTCAAAAAAAGAATGACAATGTCAGATTGTGCATTGACTACAGAAAGTTAAACTTACAAACAATAAAAGATTCAAATGCATTGCCAGATGTTGAAGAAGCATTTTCAGCTCTGTACGGTTCCAAATGGTTCTCAGTGTTAGATTTAAAATCCGGTTATTACCAGATTGAGATGTGCGAAGAAGATAAAGCAAAGACAGCTCTCGTCACACCTCTCGGATTTTGGGAGTTTTAGCGGATGCCCCAAGGAGTTATAAACGCACCGAGTACCTTCCAGCGCTTGATGGAGTGGTGCATGAACGAGCTTCATCTGAAGGAGGTACTTAAATCATTTAATTGTATTCTCAAACTCCTTGAAGGAGCACGAGCATAGACTATTGAAAGTCCTGGATTGTCTGAGGCAATATGGACTAAAATTGTCACCTGAGAAACGCAAATTCTTGCAAAAGTCTGTTTGCCACTTGGGTCATATTGTGTCGGAACCATAGACTGTATTGTCGGAACAAGGAGTTGAAACTGATCCGGAAAAAATAAAGACTATAAAATCATGGCCACTTCCCACAACCCTGAAACAATTTTCCCTGGGCTTCGCAGGATATTACCGGCGCTTCATTAAAGATTACTCAATCATTGCCAAACCACTTAATAACTTGACCTGAGGCTATGCTCCAGCCCAAAAATGTACCCTACAAGACGCCAGCCTACCACCAGAATCACTAAACTCGCAAGTTGCTAAAACCCTCAACTGATTGCACAGAGGGCCTTGCCACCGCTGCGGACACTGGGTGCTGGTTAGGCTCAGTCTATAAAGCGAATTGGCCAGGTGTGCCCCATTTGGGCGAGCTAAGACCAGCCCAGGATCTGAATTAAATAAGGCATCAGCCACTTAAACGTAGCCTGTTGGTCTGTGTGTTTAAATACTGCATCTTCCTAAAGCCAAACTAATTAGAATTCTGATAATAGCTATATTATTACATACCATTGTACATGCTACATGTGCTAGTGTGAGGTCCACACCAGAGTGCTGCTAGCAGGTTGTAAACGTGACAGCAAAAAAAAAAGAAAAAAGGAATATAATAATAAAGAGTTCACCCACGTGCTGTCTGTTATATGTGAGTATATATCATAAATGTTTCTTATACAATTGGAAGGAATCTAGAGTTAATTTCAGCAAGTTTTCAGTGTCTATTTGTCACCAGTCAGGTGTTAAAGTGACCCTTTAAATGGGGTGTTGCATTTACGATGGTAAGAGGTTAACTCCACTGTAGTATTGAAGTGTGGGTTAAAGGGTTAGGGATTTATTGACAAAAAAATCACAGAGGGTTAGAAGTGTAGATTACTTCTTAGACTCTGAATTTTAACCTCAAACACTACAACAAATGGGAAGACATTTAAATGATAATTACTTATTGGCTAAAATCAACTGAAAAAAGCCAACACCAAAGTTTGAACCTTTTTGTATTTACAGTACGATTTGCTTGTCTATTTGCAGGACGGTGGACACGTAGATGTCTTGTGACGCACATTGGCTGTTTGAGTAATATTGATCTTTGTAACACTAAACAGAGGTCAGACATTGGCTGGTGGGTCCCACACTGAGTAAACCAAAGAGATTATAAGAAAAAAATCAATATGGGTTGCACTACATGAATTATCATTTATAAATAACATAAAGACAGTGGAGATGATTCAGGACACTCAACATTCAACAACATTTATGGACCTTTATCAAGATTTATGGGCATTAGTCATCTGTCCCCGATGGACCAATGGCACTATGTGTTTTTCAATCATTGCATTTCTTTTGTTTAAACTGTTTGATTCACTGATCTGTGTTGGCGAATTTAACGGTTGTGTAGAGTCCCCCAACAAAACTACTGTTGTGATTTAGGGCTGTACAAGAATAAATTGAAAAGTATTTTTAAATCCTTCTCCATTGCTGGCTATTTTGCATTTTTGCTCCTATGATCTTTCACCATGTTGTTAGAAATGCAATCACTTTTAAAGATATTTGGAGCATAGTTGTAAAAGGCACAATCAGGCCAGAGAACTCCCAAGCACCTGGTATATTAATTTATTAGGGCATCATTCGAAATTAAATCAGATACATTGATTGATACCAAAGTTCAAAACATTAACATGGTTTACTGCCGGTCTCAAATCTGGGTGTTCACGTCGGTGATAGCTGTCTTTCTGTGCTACACTGCTACTTCTACTTCCTTCATGGCTGCATATTTATATTGCTCTATGTCCAGTATGTCCAGTCCTGTACAACCAGTTCAGAAAAGACATTTGTGAAATATAAAATAAAACTCAAAATCATCATTTGTGATTGAAAGAGCAAGAGTATTTAATAGTTTGCAGGCATGCTATGAGTAGCAATACAGAGTAAGACAAGTCATGGGTACAAATGCTAAGGCAATAATTGGTATTTTCTTTACAATTACAAAAATAACTTGATGAATTGTCTTGAAATCCTGAGAATATTTCTTGATGATCTCAAAATATTAGAAAAAAATCCCAAAGACTTTTGAGTATATGTTATGGTATCTGTACGGAGATATAGGGCTCTTTCCACGTAAATTTGATGAACAAAAATACCCTTTAAATAAGTTAAATCCAATGCAATAAAAAAACAATACAATTCTAAAGCTTTACACATTTTCAAATACAAATGGAACATGGCATTTTAATCCAACTATACAGGTAGCCTATTGCTAAAGTGGCACAATACAAAGTGGTACAGATCAACAGTAAAAATACTACATTACTGCATAACGTTTTGTAAATGATAAAACTGGAAAACTATTAGCCATAATTTGCCAAAGTGTAGGTACACAGGTCACAGATGGACAGGAATGTTGTTATTGGAAAAGGGTCTTCTCGGGGCTAGCAGACAAAAGGCAGATTGAGTCCATGTCCAAGCCTATTCATCCATTCGTCCTGTGCTCATCAGTATTTGCCAAGCTCACACTGGACAGCAATAAAGCCATTCCAATTACTGGGTAGCCCCTTTGAACCAGGCCGGTTTTCTTTTTTTTTTTAAATAAGCTGCTTGGTCATACTATGTCCACATTTGCAACACAACAATTCTCCTTTGGAATAGGTTCACAATCCAATGGTTTACTTAAATGTTTACATACAGGATGCATATGTAGGAGTCTCCTTTGACGATCAGTTGTTTTCTTGTGACACTGTTGCCTCCTATAATACAGAGAAAAATACAATAGGTTACTTTTTGCCTTCCTGTATTTTGTACAATTTACCATTGAACAGTGTTTTATGTTATAGAAAAAAACTCATTTTTGATGGAAGCTGATAATTATTGAGTGCTTTTACGTACTTTAGTTTTCAAATATCTTATCTTCACAATTTGGTGTTGCAATCAGTGTTAACCTCACTCTTCTATGGTCAAGGTATGCTTATATAACTGAAGCAAGTAGATAAGAGTAATATTGTCGGGAGCATGGCCTGAAGCTGAGACAAATCATTACAAATACTATTACAATCAAAGTCGAATATCATGTTATATGCAGTCATCTGAAATACAGTTCTAAGTGTAATGAATCTGTAAGACATAACTATTTTCAGAAATAACTTTTAGTTTCTTAACTTAGTCACACTTGACCAATATTTTGAGTGTGCACATAATGTAACGGGCAAAACATGATTTAATAAACTACACATTTCAGAATATTGGGAAATATTTATGTGTGTGTGCTATATATCAAAAAGATTTATATGTATATATGAGTGAAATATTGTTCATTATTATCTTAATCTTAAGATGTTTATAAGTAGAATTGTTATTACATAAGTGTTCTGTCAATAGTGCAATAAAAAATGAATGACTTCCTGATCAACAAGATAAAGAAGTCATTGATTTCATTATTGTATCATATTTATGGGCACCCAACACACTTTTGTAGGTGTGTCTAATCTGTAGCCTATATTTCAGAACAACATGTTAACGTAAAACCATCCCCGCTAATGGCAAATGTAGATAGCATGGTTCCTTACAAATGGAGTCCTCTGGCCGAACTTGCTCCAGAAGGTCATCTTGACCGTATTCTTGTGTCCAGTCCGCTGGTCGAAGGTCTGGCAGGTCTGGAACGGTGGGCTGTACAGATGCAGACTGACCGCAGGCTCTGTGTGGCTGCCATTCTCCACACGGTGCAGGCCAATGGAGTCTGGAAACAGCACATGTGGGGCATAATGTAAAGCCACAGGAATGCTCTTAAATGAGGTAGTTAGATTCACGAACGGATGCAAACTCTTTTAAAAGTTATAAAGTACAGTTACTTTACAGGAGCAGAATACGTGTGTGTGCTGTGAACAGCTGGATGTAGTTTATGAAAAACGAACGAGTCAAACAGAACAAGCTGTACCAACACCTGTAGCCATGTACAGTTGTTTTGTTAAATGACTTACTTTAAAGTCCTCAAATACACAAACACAATGCATTGTGACAATGCATCTTGACTTCTCATGTATTTAAGACAATAAAACAAGTCATCACCACAGAAAGACAGAAAGTACAAACACGTGACTTCTCACCATTTATGTAAGCAACCTTGTTTTCCATCAAGATCCGCTGTGATTTTTGGACCATCTCTCCCTGCGGTTTACCATCGGGCCACTCAAAGAGTGTCTCTTTGAGCTGACCCTCGAGCAGCTTCATGAAGCAGTGTGAGTCTGAGTGGTCGTGGATACTACTGTAATGTGCAAACAAACAACAAGATTAGTTGGGAACACATTCTTCTGGCATGATTTTGTTGGCAACTAAAATTGGGCCTGAATGCAAGTTGTAACATTGTACCTGCCATGTCCTTCTCCCCAGCACAACAGCATGAGGTTAAACTTTCCATTCCCTTCATCCACCAGATTTCGTGTATACCTAAAATGCAACACATAATGTAATGCACAGATGACACATCTTTAGGAATAGCATTTCTACATTTCACTGATATTCTGACACTAGCGCAGCCCTTGTATGCATGGGAACAGTCGCAGAAATGTCCCTGACAGCCATCTCCCCCTTAAATCACTGCTAAAAAACAGCGAGTGTGAGTCCGCCCTAAGCGTTGATTGGACGCCCAGACCACACTCCCTCCTATTCGGCATACCCTTTCTGATCAAAACACCAAAGCACCGCCTTTATTATCATTTATATTCATGAAGAAACCTTTAGATAGCAAACTTTAATAGTAAATAATAGCGCATGTTTGCAATATTCTAACTACTTTTGCAAGAGGTTGCGTGCATATCAGCGTTATTAACGTGTAAAATAAGTCGCGTGTTTTTATGCAAATGTGACGTGACGACTACAGCATGTGTTGGTTATTGATGTGGGAAATTACGATGACGAACATATATTAATAAACTAATTAACATATAACAATAACAATGATGAATAGTAACTTACTTATGCACTATATTATTAATAATGATAGTAATAATAATAATAATTTATTATAATACAAAAACACTACGCAGCCGGGTGCTACTCCAAACGCAGCATCAGAATTTTTGGGGAGTCGGAAACATTCGATTATCTATGGAGATGTTATTGTTTTGACTGAAATGTTTGACGAATTGCAATAGAAAGCTCCATGCAAACAGGCAGATGTCAACAAAAGTAATATTTAGAATAAAATCAATGAAATATAGCGACGGATACACAACAACAGACAACGCTAACGTGGAATTTTGATGAGACAAGCAGGTGTCAGAGCACTTGTTTTTTTTCCCCTAAAGTGCGACATGCTTTTTGTAATGTTTCTTTAAAAAAAAATATCCGCAAAATGGCAAATAAACAGTATATTACCTGAACTGGTCAGCCTTTGCAAATTTCTTCCAGTCTTGGGGGTTGCTC
>JAPMNZ010944579.1:0-14336 GCA_029875035.1 Pomatoschistus microps | reverse complement strand
TGGGGGAGAGAGAGGCAGGGAGGCGTGGAGTTTAAGGACATTTTTATTGGACGGAGGAAGAAGGCTGCCCTGCCTGACCAGAAATCATAAGCTCATAAATCCCCAGGGTATAAGGACGTCCTGTACTGTCCTGCACACTGGCATGCTCGCACAAAAAAAGTCACAGTGACGCCTTTTTTTAATCTCTTACATCAGACGTGTGCTGTCGGAAGAACACTCAAAAGATATCAAAATGTTACTTACTCGTAAACACGGACTGTGCGCAGTGAGATTATGCTTTGGAGTTAGTTTTAAGCAGTGGTGGAAGAAGAACACACTTTTTGTTACTATAAAAGTCTCACAGTCGTGACTTTAAAGCTGGGGTACTTGATTTTCAACACACACAAAACATATGTAAATGCATTAATATGAATCTAACTAGTTCCTTTCTCTCAAATCTGCTTGGTTTTCACATGCATGCATTTTTTAGTTAGAGAAGTGATCCCATTCAGTGTCAAATAGTAGCTAGTCAGGCTCTTTCTGAAAGGGTTCAAAATACACAATGTTTTATGAAGGCACCATGTTGTGGATTATTTTGTTTTCAACATTTTCTGGTTTACATGACTCTTTCTGTTGGGACAAACCGTTGTGTATTATTAATTAGGTAAAAAGTTAGGTACCCCAGCTTTAAATCAAAGTACCTGTAGAATGGAAGCGACAATGTAGTGAGATTAGTGTTATATTTGTTCAACAGTAAAATTCAATTTCTTAGCTTTTTTGTGACTCCTCTATATGTATGCTTTTTTATCATTTCAAAACCTGGAACTCTTTAGAATGTCACAGAACATTTGCTTCACATGTCACATGTCTACGGTCACATGCTTCTGATCAGTCTGGTTAAAAAAGAAGTACAAATAACTCTCAGCTTGTTTTACAGGTTAGTCAAAGTAATATTCTAAGATATTCTAAGATGAAATAAACTTTATTGATCTCACAATGGAGAGATTTACATGTCACATTTGGCATTGATAGAATCACTCAGACAGAAGTGTGCGAACATGTTGAGGTTGAAAATATAGCCTGTGCAGGATATAATTATGTACAATAAAAAACTAATGATAATAAATACTTGAACTTGACTTAAAGTGAAAACAATTACCCAAACTTTCCACCAGTGCAAGTAAATCGTGAACTCTACCACTACATACAGTGTATTACTACCTCTCGAAAAAGTTATTCTTTTACATTTTACTTATGCAACCGTGTAAAAATAAAGAAGGGTGGGTTAATGTCTAACTCATCACGTCACATTCCAGTTCATCCATTATGCGCTTGTTTCTTCCGTGTCGGACATGAGATCAGCTTGTTTTTTAGACTTGCACCCCGCAGAAACACCTGACGTGCTTTGTTCCACTCTTTAACTGCTTGAACCCCAGTGAGGCGAGAAGCGAGAGTTGGCGGATGTGAAGCAGCGATGCAGAGATGGCTGCAGAGGCTGAGGAGAGACGGGAAGCATAAAGATGAGTGATTGTGATCAAGAAAGAGCACCACTGATTAGATCTCTGGAACAGTCCGCCTTAATCCACAGGAATTCACTTTGATGCAGAAAGGCTTACATCATGGCTTTGGTGCCGGACTTTCATTCGGTTAATGGTTAGCGGTGTCAGGTAAATCAAAAGCTTAATTATATTGTGCCTTCGTCTTTAAGCAGGTGATAGGCTACTGTCAGCAGAGGTGGCCAGAACCGTGACGAATCCACTTTGCTCACGGAAAAAAATAATGGTGGAATAGATAGTTGGAAGTTTGAAAAATTATGTGTTTTAAGCTGCATGCAAAACACATTTTTTAACGCATAACCATATGTTTTATGAAGCCAAATAGTGATGACTCACATTAGACAGAACCAGATGAAAGATGAGAGATGATTCATTACCAATCTATGAATTCAAAGAAAAATACCAAGGCTTTTTCTTTTAATAGAACATGGAAGTTTATTTGCGTTAACCAAATAACTATGGACATTGTAAACACAGAAAGCTGTTTGAAAATATAGCAATTATGAAACAGGTCCATTAGCTTCTGTTCAAAGGTCTCCCCAAACAATTCCCCGTAGAAAACCGAAAAATTAATGAAAAATGGCAGCGTTACATAAAACACATGAACTATGAGTCAGAATCTTTATATGTAATTGACAATGATGATGGGGGTGGTTGGAACTGGACGTTTATGAGCACTCAAGCCTCAAAAGCAGGAGAATATTATTGTGATTACTCCAGCAGGATTTTATCAATACACGAATGAGCAAGCGAAGGACAGCAAAACAGTACTGACTAAACACACAAGAATTTACCTCAGAACTATTTATTATTGCACTTTTCTGTCTTTATTCTGACAAAGCGTTGGTTTTGGTTCTCGAGAGTCTGAAAACAGCCGTCAGCGGAGCCCTGATCTTTGCCCTTTGATGTCAGCTTATCTGTGAGACGCCGGAGTTACAGTTTCTCAGAAGCACGAGGTCACTGGACAACAAGCTGACGGTTTACGGCTCGGAGACTCATAAACTAATGGCTCCGTTTCACCCTAAACTGGAGCAGACTGGACGATTTAGAGCTGTAAAGTTATTCAAGGCACAGGCTGAATCATCTAATCTGCCGCAGAAGTGGAGGCCGTTTATGTAAGAGCCATAAATTCAGAGCAGTTCACCTGTCAATGCTGATGTGGCACCGCAAGTCATGTTATTAGAATATAGGTACAAGTATTCTCAGTATCAAAGTATTATTGTCAATTAAAAAAACACAAAGAAGTAAAATGCTCTATCAACAGCCCACCTCCACCATTCACAATTTGATAATCTCTTCATACACCACCACTATCCATCCATCCAGAGCACCAGCCCCTCACTGATCCTCCTGCAGGTAGTGAGTCCACAGAAGGACACAACCATTCATTTTATTGATTTGTTGCCAGATTGCGGTGGCAACAGTCTGAGCAGTGACGCACAAACTTCCCTTCCCTGAGCTGAAGCATGTTCAGCTCATCAGGGCCCCCAAACTGGACTCTCTCTGATCCCTGGCTGTGCCTAGACATCCTGTCCCTGAAAACAGTGAACAGAAGCAGGCAGCCAAAGTGTAGTCTTGGTGGGGCCAATATTCACTGGGAACAAGTCCGACATACTGCCGGCATTACAAACACAGCTCTGACTTCGATCATACAGGGACTGAACGGCCCTCAACAAAGGGCCCCTGGACCCGTACTCCCAGAGTCTCACCCAAAGGACTTCTCCAGATCCACAAAGCACATGTGGACAGGATGGGTGAACTCCCATGATCCCTCGAGTCCTTGATGGAGGGTAGAGAGTTGGTCCAGTGTTCTGCAGCTAGAGTATAAACCTTATTGCTCCTCCTGAAGCCAAGATTCAACCATCAGTTGGAGCTTGGAGAAGATATTTGGAACACACCCTCTGCTCCCCCTTCTTGAAGAGAGGGACCACCATCCCGGTTTTCTACTTGAAAGGCTCTGTCCATGATGTGATGTTGCAGAGACATGTCAGCCAAAACAGTTCCACAACATCTAGAGAAGTGGTGGGCAAACCCCAGCCCGTTTGCCAGATGCGGCCTTTTGGACGTATCTATGAGGCCCCTGAGCCCTCCTCAGTTTTGCAGATATTGTTTAAAAGACTATTTAAACCTTCTATGCTGCGTGCAGAGCTCTAAGGCCAGAGTCGCAGTTCTCGCTTTGCCGCATTATAGACTATAATATTATTACATAATATATTTATGTGTAAAAGATTAAGTCTGAGAAAAACATCTGAAATTAGATCTGGCCCCCGACAGCAGACTGGTATTCCAATGTGGCCCTACGGAGGAAACGTTTGCCCATGCCTGATCTAGAGACTTTATATAGTCATGACTTTATCAACTTTACAACTGAAAAATATAAGTTTTAGATATGTGTCGTTCATGGCTGAGCTTCGCTGCTGGTGTGTTCACTGTTGACAGTGATTGATGCAGACACAGAGAGTCCTAAGACCAAGAATCCAAAGTAAACTACTTGAACTCTTTGTTTTTGAGCGATGACATAAGATGTTCCCATCAATCAGCAACTTTGCCACAGATGGCCTCCAGGATTTAAGCATCAAGTCAAATTAGAATGACCCAATGAACTGAACGTCATTTTAGGTGAGAAAAATGGACCATCTGGTAGTGTTCAACCTATCCTCAGTCGGCTCACGGATTACACAGCTCCTCCAAGACATATTTCTAAATCCAATGTAGCTCTTAGCTGTATTACTGTCAAACAGAGCTTTCGACTGAGATGGGGAATAAAAGAGAATTAGGAAGACCAACCCATGCAGTCCAATTATATTTGGTACAAAGGGAGACAGAGGGAGCAGAGTCCAAATCCCCTCTTCAGTCTAATGGCCTGTCATTGGTATACTGGAGTCTGCAGTGTGCTATCTCTTTGAATATTGCATTATAGATGAGTTACAAAGCAGAAACTCTTGGTATTAGCGCTGCTGACTAATGTATCCAGAGATATTTCGATGCGTCTGGCTCATCTCCAATCTTGTGAAAAAGCAGAGGGTTGGGAAACAAAACAATGTGTTATATCTGAAGAATGAAAAGTCTAAACAGTCAAGTTATTTAAGTTAGTAGGACCGACCTTTGAAAAATATAGAACAAAGGAATCATTAATTACGTTAAAGGAAAATTGCATTGTCGTATTATTATTCTCCATTGCTCAGTCGACCCGTTTTCTGATATACAACAATCTTCTTGCCCGCGTTACCGTGGCTACAAACCAGGGATACCATTTTTAACATTGATGTTTTTTCATAGTTTCTTACAATAGACAAAAACACAACATATTTTGAGTTACATTTTGCAGAACATTGCTTTATTTTATGGCGCTTCATCAATTCGACCAGTACATGCCGCAAAAATGGCTAATCTTCCTCTGTTTAGCACAAAGCAGTGGAAAACCGCTTATCCGTCTTCTTAATCTTTTGTTACAGCGCCAACAGCTCTGACAGTGCAGGAATGCAGCATGGGCTAATAAACCCCTCACAAGAGCTCTCATTATATTTGTGTGCATGTTTTTCAACGCGTCTTTGAAAGCACAGATTTTTCTTCCCGAGCCGAGGAACGAAAAAGGAAATAAACACCTTCCACATTGGCAAAGTACGAGGTGTGATGTATAAATTGCCTCTCACACTACAACAAGCCAAGGCCAAATAATAGGGAAGCAACGTAACACAATATGTGTCGGTTTGGATATGAAAACTATTATTATTCTTTCAACAACCGGAGGAGAGGTGTTCATGAGAAACGCAAGAGCATATAAACAATGGTGTGTTGGAGTTGGCTGAGAAAGTGCAAGCCTGTCTCGTTGCATTTGGGGGATTACTTCTACCCTGTGAATCCATATAAAGATCATTATGCGAGTGCTGCTGCAGACCTGGGACTCTGAGCATGACATTGCACTACCTCCATCTCCCATTCACATGCGGTCGTGCAGAGTGAGCTGGAGAAAATCCCTTACGACTGGAAGTTTAGCTGTCCCATTTGGCCTCACACAATGTTCTGACTCATAGCCCAACACAGCGACAAGATGGATTAGGACAGCCGGATGAAAATATGAAGAAATGGGAAGGCTTTTTTGCACATCAAAGCAACAAAGCAGATGGAATAATTGAGCTGCATTCAAGTAGATATAATACTGTGAGTAGGCAAGAGGGATAATGTGTTATTTTGTAGAGTAATGTGTGTGTTTGATGCAAAAGACAACAGTTTCTCTCTTTGGTGCAAACATGAATCCAGATTAGGAGCTACTGAACATGAATGAAATTATCCTCTCCTACAGCTGACCGACACCACACACAAATGTCAAACTCAACACGCAGACTCCTCCAGAAGCAGAAGCAGAAGTTTTGGTTTTGGTTCTCAAGCTGACTCGGTGCTTCCAAGCACATTGACAAAAACCTAATGTATTATTCTGCATTTAAATTGCTCCGCTTTGGTCGCCCCTGGATACAAAGAAACCAACAGTAATTCAATGTTTTTTTTCTTCTTTCTATTCCTGTTTTGACGTGCCATATTAAGACAAACAAATACACATTGTACCTGAAACACAGCGTCATCCAGCCAACTCCAGCTCTACCAGTACATGCTGCTGTACTTTGTTGTCAAGCTCAGACTCTCTTTATTTGCTTATAATAAAAATAAATGATGTAAACACTAGTAAAGTTAAATTATGTCCAAAGATTATTTAAAGGGGACATCATTTTGAAGCTCAGAACAGCCTGAATCTGGTTTAAAAACAGTTTTACAATTTGGGTTTTCTGCCCCTGGACTATAGACTGGACCGGTTAGCTACAGTGGCCCTCTTACAAAAGGTTTGACTCCCCTGTAAGTTTTTAATATTTATGTATTTATTGTGTTTGTACGGATGGATGTGTTTCTGCTATTGGACACTGTATCCTACTGGATTTATAAAGTATCTATCTATATCTTAATAGTATGCAGTATTCTCACTATAAGCAGTTTCATCTGTCCACCTCCTTATTTGGCTAATAAAACATTATATAACATCAGCTTGTATTGAGACTGGTTCAAAGTTAGACGGTGGAACTTTGCATGTAAAACTTCAATTCCGAGGGTTCAGACTTCCAGACCCTCCACAAGCAAAGTTACATAAAGCCTCTTTTGGTTTACATCACAAAAAGCGTCCTAATCTGGGTGGATAATGCTTTCCTGAGACCACATAGAACAAAAGTCTCAACAGTCGAGATAAAAATCCTGCTCCTCTCTGTGAACTCTATTTCTGAGCAGTAATCTCCCATGGGACACTGAGGCGGCTAAACCTTTACCGCGATGGCCATTTGGATTCCAATTCACCCTGAGCTCATTTATTTCAGACCAGCAAATTTAAATTAGGAGTTAAAAGAAAAGAGAAGAACACCAGGCTGCATTTTAATAAGCCAAATTGTCTTTCCAACTGAGAATACATTCGCTTATGCAACGTCGTATTGCTCCCCTATTGTTTTGGTTCCGTTTTCTTGTTTTGGCTTGTTATAATGACTAAGCCTGCATCTCATCAACTCAACAAGTTCATACTCATTTGTTCCGTATCGAAAAATGTTTTTATTAATATTATTTGTATTATTATTATTATACTGGGGCGACAGTGGCTCAGTTGGGTTCGAGCCCACCACAAGAGCTACTTCACGACTCCCACTGATGACTGCTGTCGGTGTGTCCTTGGGCAAGACACTTAACCCCACTTTGCCTGAAGCCCTCGCTGAATAATCAAGGCCCCTGTGGACTCACCACCTGCAGGAGGATCAGTGAGGGGCTGGTGCTCTGTGTACTGGGTGCAGCTCTGACTGCCACCCCCCGACACTTTCTCCATCCACCCATCCCCGAATGGATGGATGGAGAAAGATAAGATTGGCTTTTATTACAGCAGCTCCAATGTTCTCTTTTTGTTTTCCTGTACATATTTCTTTTTCAATATGCAATATACTGTGTGTATTGGATATTTTTGTTTAACTATGGACCGTATCGTATAGTGCCCTTAATAAAGATTAATAATAATAATTTCAGGTTAAAAGTGAATCAGTGAATTGTGCAGTCAAAATAGAGGTTACCTTATCACATAAAAGTCCTTTATTGAAACATGGATGTCTGCTGATTTGCTACATGTTGTAAGTTAGATAATGGGGTTAGGAGGAAGAAAAGTGAGGTTTTTTTGGTGAAAACTGAACTAGAATTAACAACACCTTTCATTTCAATAATGATAATAATCATCATCATCTTCATACAATAATAATGATTAATCTTTATTTGTATAGCCCTTTTAAAAACCTGCTGCACAGTCAGCATAAACAAAATACAGCAGACAGAAGAAGACGACGAACAAAGACAAGATCATAACAATTTAGACTTCATCTCATTCCATAAACTCCTTGGCTCCCGGGACATTTGTTCCCAGGATTGCAGACTTGACAGCGGTCTTTAGACGATACACATTTAGATTTATGGCATGTATCACGGCCATAAGTTTGTATGTTAGGTAATTATTATCTTAAGAATACAAAAGTGCTTAGCTGTGACAAGCTATAGGGGAAGTCGACAAATGAAATCCCCATTAAACAGGTTTTCCTGAGTTATGGCCCGGTGGGAGAGAGCTGCGCACATCCTGAACGGGCTCATGAGATTCTCTGGACAAGATTACACCCTGACACTTATCGCAGTTACATAATCTAAATAAAACTGGAATTATGCTCAGAAACAGTACAGTAGATTTAGGATAAAATGATATGTGCACTGTTATATCAGTTCTCTCTCGAAGGAATAAAGTCCAAGAGTAAAATTAGTGCATGGATGTTTGAGAAGTTGTTGTGTCAACTTCACATATTTATGATCTGCATGTACACAAACCCTGTTATCACATGTGCTTCAACATATGCACATGTACTTACTGTAACTTTTATTACAGGTCAAAGTCCAGTTAGTAGCAAAGGTACATTTTCCCTGTCTATAATTGCTATTATGGGGGAGGATTAGTTGGAGGATTCTTTATTGTTTTCAATCATTATTTAATGTGATTAGATTCATTAACCATATCCTATTATTCTTACGTCCTTAGTACTGGCCAATTCATTGCAAACATTTTTTGAATACTGTCCCCACTTATTGACAACTTAAAAAGAAAATAGTTAGACCATAGTTGATATGTATTGACAGAAGATGTGGATTGACCCAGAAAGGACAGAAAAACCCTAAACTAAGACTACAGTTTTGACAGTTGCTATGGTTAGTAGGAAGGATTTTTCACAATTTTAACCCTTGTGCTATCCTCGCATTGAATTGACCTGCCACAGTGATACCCACAAAATTAGTTGAATTTGATTTTTCTCTATTTGACCGGCTCTGGGTCATTTAGACCCTTTTAATTAAGTGTATTTTCTTCAACTTTTAATCACTGTGGCGGTTCATTTTGACCCGTAGGTTGCACAAGGGAATAGGGTGTTGGGAATGTTGTGATGTCACATGATTGCAACATACAGCCAGTGTAATGATCGGCTGTTACCTCATCTTATTTAAGACCTACAGCACTTCTTTATGCCCATTCTGTCCATCCAGCAGTTGGTATGATTATAGCCTGGGGGAAGTTTTCCTTCTGCAGAATTGCAGAATAAAAACGAAATCTCTCACTTAGAGCCGTAGAACAGTGGGAGCAGAGTCTCAGCTGCGATGGCTGCAGTGAGTGAACCTGTCCACTGTGTGCGCCAAGGACACTGTTCAGACTTGTGTAACAGCCATTCTGGGTCAGCACTGCGGCCGTCCAGTCAAATCAGCTTCCTCAACAAGTGCAGGCCTCTGACCTTTTCTTCATTGTTCACATCATGCACAGTCTTAAGAGAATATCGTTGGTGCTGTTTTTACATCAGAAATATGAATCTGTGGAGGGTCGGAGAGCAACATAAATGCACATTACTGGTCCTCTTTGCCCAAACTTCCACACATGTTTTCAAAGCAACATGAATAGATTTAAATTAAGAGATGTGGAAGATTTGATTTAAACCATTCATTTTATAAAACTATTATTTTGGGGAAAAAAAATAGATCTGAATTCTGAAGTCACATTCTCAAACTAAATATAAATTATATTACATTCAAGTAAGAAACAAATACTTCCAACAATTGTTCAACAGCTGTAGTTCTTGTTCTGAATGAAGATTGTATGAAATCTGGTGAAACAGGGTCCGGCTTTTACATAACACGGGATTATGGCATAATCCTCTCATGTCTTTGCAGCTTTGAAACTTTAACTCCTTAAAGACTAAAGTTAAACAACTCTCATTGAGTTTGATTCATGAAGAGAAATGAATGTGTGAATTATGATGTGTTTGTGTTTGTTCCAGGTGAGAAAGTGGAAGATGCTGTCGCGTCACCACTCGGACAAGCAGAGGGAGATGGAGGTGGACATGGGGGGCTGTCAGGCCTGGGGGGTCCACAGCCCCCAGCTCCTGGCCTCTCCTGTGATGCTGGAATGTTCCATCTGCAGTGGGCCGTACATCTCCTACGCTCTGGAGGACAGCTGGCAGCCGCGGCAGCGCACACAGGTGACTTTACCACAGCTCCTCACTCACGTACACAAGCTCAGCTGTAGTTACATTATTCCTTCTTCCTTTCGTTCTTTTCACTTGAATAAAGCAATCCCCTTGTGCTTTCTGGAAAGTTATTTAGTACTTTGAAACCAGAAGTTTTCTACTTATTTTTAATACAATGCATCACTGTCAGAACTTTAAAGCACCATAGAAAAATACAGCTCCCAGTCTACTATCACTTTTTCTATTTGGTTCAAGTATAAGAAACATCTTTAATGAAATATTAATGAATAGAAAGCCTGAATCCCCATCACCATGGAGACGCCCCAACTCTCAAGTGAATCAATGAAAGGGAAGTCTGAAAGACACAGACACCGGGATAATTCACATGGAACAGGGAGATGCTCTGTGGAAGAATGAACTGTCATGTTTAGAGTTTAATTAAAACAGCACGTCATGTCTATTGGAGACACTGAAACTGGTTTAGTTCTGGCAAATAAAATCTTATGTTCCACCCTGGGTATGTACCATAGGCCATTTTAGACCAATACATCTGCATTGGAACTGTATTATTTCTACTTTAACAAGCATTACTTGAGTGAGATGTTATCGCGATTAAGCAGCTTCAAAGTTTTGTTGAAACACTCGCTCTTGCCTCAGCACAACAGAAAACACTCTGAAGAAGTCGTGAAATGTGCAAGAAGTTTTCAGAGAGAAAAAGCAAACTAGGCTAAGGCTGAGTAACACAGATACATTCATTTCTGACAGCGAGACTGACACCCAGCATCAGGAAACTGTGAAATCTGACACAGAGCTGAGGATTCATGGGAATATGGTGAAATCCATATGACAGGGAGATGTTTTAAAGCTGTCACCATGTGTTTATTATTAGATGAAAGACTTAATATAATACCAAGAGTTTGCCAACACGCCTATATTAAGATGACCTACATATTGTTTCTTTGACAAGACAAATAGTTCAAGTTACAGACTTTAGACGGACAATACACCCCGCCCACTGGGAGGAGACGCACCACCAGACCAACCGGCTGAGCACTGTAGTAGCTGAACTAGTTTGCATGCATCATATTATATAACATTATAGCAATATGCCAATTTCTTAGCTCTTTCTTCCCTCATTGGCAGGTTCCCCAAGCTGCTAAGTGCCCTGCTCAAGTGCTTAAGCGGGGCACGGGACATTGCGAAATATGTTATTAATTTCTGATTCCATTGCACAGTCAGACCCGTTAAAAGGACACAAACCACTCGCTTATCTACTGCTTGTACTTTGTGGATAATTACGTGTGTCATTGGAGCAAAGGTTTTGCCCAGTCCAACGCTGATTAAGATCTCTTTCAATCTGCAAAAGAGGCAGACTGCTGCAATGAAATCCTCTGCTCTTTATTAGAAATGGGGCTTTTCTCACACACTTTATCTATGGGTCTGGGCTGATTGAATGCAGTCTCACCCTGGTAACCAACGCCTCATTAAAACACATCATAGGGAGCAATGTAAGGAAGTAGGACATTAACTAGTGCACGACCAGAAAAGAGGGTTCAGTGGAGTTGTGTGCACTAGATCATGTTCTCAAAAGCTTTTGTCCAGACTCTGTGTAAAGCAACGGGTGATTCTATTGTATATATTTTCTCTTATTATCTGTATTTCTCCTCTAGGCGATGGACCTGTATTACCACAATGACTCAGAGCCAGACAACTACTGTTGCCCCAGCGACAACAGTAAGTCAACACCCGATAACCTTGTTTTTTACATGAAAATCCTCCTCCTTTCCATTTATATTTTTTCCCTGCACAAAATGATTCATTCAATTTGTTTTCTAAGGATAAACCTATTATGGCCAAATTGTCACACCCCAGCCCTGAGACTTTACTTCCTGTTTTATTTTGTACTTACCTTGTGTTGTCCTGTTCCTGTTCCCTTTTGATTTTTGAGATTTGTTTTCACCTTGGACTTTACTTTTTATCTTTGTCATTAAATCATTATTTTGCATTCTCGCATTTTGAGTCCTCCTCCTTCCCATCACTTGACACAAATACGAATACAAGGATAAGATTAGAGAGCCTCTAATTGTCCCATGGCTGGAAAATGTCTGTGTTGCAATGCACTGTGCAAGAAGCGAATAAGAATCACTCATAAATAAGGCCAGTATAAAGAAAGTAATGAGGAATAGGGATAAACTAGACTAGACACTTTAATGCATTCCGTTCAATTTGATAATCATTTTCTACGTAGGTCATTGTCCGGTGGGAAAATTACTCAACAATTAACCTCTTAAACCACAAAACTGTTATCTATGTTTATTATTTTACGGCTTTAAGTCCTTTCAACCTTTAAACATTTTCCTCGAGTGACTGTTTAATCTAATGCATGTTCTGTGTTCTTATTTCTCCGTCTTTAACCTTACATCACAAAGCTCTAATCCCTGCCCTAAGCTCTGTGGATAATAACTGTTGTTGCTCATAAACCAAAATGAGTATTTGCACTTTATGGGAGGCGGCAAAACAGCATTTACGGGCACAAAACATGGCGCTGGCCTTGGGTTCGCCGTATGCGGTCATGGCTTTTACACATGTGAAGCGCTGATGCCAGTGGGGGAGAGTTCACTGCTTTTTTATGGCAACATATTAAAGTGCTTACGTTTTTATGTGCGCCACTGCCGAGTACGTCCCAATGTCTGTCATGTTCACGGGTAAAAAAGAAAATCTGGAATAAGTACCTGTTACTCCTACTCCTCACCCAAACCTGAATATCAATGTTTTTATGATTGTTTCAAGGGCAACACAAATGAATATATGAGCTGTATGCACGGAGAGTCGTGACATAATTTCCTGTAAACTTATAACGGTTTGTTTACATCCGGCCTGTGCTAGCGCTGTGGTCTGTGGTGAGCTGTAGTGAAACTGTTTAGTCATTAGATCGATACATTCAGCTGTGAGACTGATCCAAAAGGGTTGACGTGCTTTCTCACTGAGGATTAGCTTGGACTGTGGCGACAAACAGAGAAAAGGTAACTTTACAACAGCACAATCAATGTGTCCCAAAACGCCCAGCATCCTCAAAGTTTAATTCCTGTCTGAGCATTATTTAGGAAATTCGTGTATACAGTACTTCTGGTGAACTCCATCTCAGCCACAATCAAACTCAAGCGCGTCAGAAGTTGAAGTTGAACTGGAAGTCATTATAACTAAAACGCGGGAGTGGTGCGTGTTTAGAGCCCTTTGTCCAAAAAAATTGCAAGATACTTTATTTTCTTACCAGTAAATATAAAAGGATGTCACCTTTTACTCAAAGTCACTGTATGTAATATGCATTCCTAGTGGTCTAAAATTTACAATTGCAAACCAACTTTTGTTTTCAGAATCCAGATTCCAGAAGATTTTGCCAAAACCAGCTACATTTCACCTGACAAATTGGCAACCCAAATAAGAGGCTCATTCTGCTCTCTGATTGGCTATAACCTGTCAACATTAGCATTACAAGAATAAGTTTAAAATTAAAATATTACATCCGGTCCCTTTAAGAAAGGAAACTCTTACCTAAAAGAGCGGTATGTACAAATCTGGCCAAAAGTGGTACTACAACTTTTCCCACTCTCCCTGACTCAGGGTGCCAGATATGCAAACGAATCCAGCTGGGACCATAATATCTGAATAGACAAGAGTTTTGTAAACAACAAATCTATCACAAAAACCCTTTTTCACAAAGGCCCTGATAATAATCCTCGTTTTATTCCTTGTTTTGTCATGATTTGAGAATCATAACAAGACCTTTTTTAGTACTACTGCCACATTTTACTTTACCTATGAGATTAGCTGGACGCGGTGAGTACTGGCAACCCGGATCACAGACTTTCTGATTGGTGAAATGTTGGAGGGCGGGACATTGAAATTAAAACAATAACAAGATTTAGGGCCTGTAAGACTCATTTTGAAATTAAAATATCCTGTCTGTTGAAGAAGTATTCAAAAAGAGCATGAGGTTTACCTTTTGACAGATTAGGGCCATTTAATGATGATTTGACATAAAAATCTTACACTTTTCTACTTAAACCAGAGAAGATTTTTTTATACAAACACCTAAACTTTACTCGAGTACTTTTGCTCCGTCTGGTCACACTTCTGCACAAGGCCAAGATGCTAACCTTGCCTGCAAGCTGAATTCTCGCAGTATTTGTGAGTTCACAAACACTCGAGAATACATCTTGTACTGCTCCCGCCAACCCTTTTC
>JAPMNZ010944576.1:0-16329 GCA_029875035.1 Pomatoschistus microps | reverse complement strand
TTCTTCTCCCACTTCACTTGACACATGTGGATCTATCCCAGGATGGGCATCACATGGGTCAAAATCAGAGAGGTTTGTCAAAGATTAAACCAATATGTATTATTACATCAGAACACTTGCAGACTGAAAACAAATGTGCAACAAAAAAAAGATAAAAAATAAATAAATCCATGTGATCCAATATTTACATTCAGGTCAAATCATTAGTTTCCAATAATTTCACACCACATCAAAAACATGGCATGCAACTCTGAATACTTACGGTCTGTCTTGGGCATAACTTGTCCTGCAGATGATCAGACTCCATAAAACTCCAAGTAAAGACCAGTACAACATGTTTGCCACATTCACGATGATACGGCTGGACCTGTCCCCTCTGAAAACACGTCTGGAGCAGGCTACAGTCCGCCCAGGCTGCCCATTGAGCGCGGGGTGTGCATAGCTTCTCAGTGGAACCAAAAATCAGCTGTTTGTAACCATCTCAATTGGTTAAATTCACTTCCAAGTAAATGGGTTTTTTTTTCTTCTTGAGAGCCCGCGGTGGATTACACGTCCTCTCCCATGTGCCTTCACCCGCCCCGGCTCCGTTCGATCATATTTCACCAATACTATGAGCGTCCTCCCACTTCAGCTTCTGCAGAGGCTCAACAGCAGCAGATCCAAACTCTTCCACGATCCTCAGTCTGGGAGTTGTGCAAAAGCCTTTCAAGTGTCTCAGCCGTCTTCCGCTGTGGGCAGAGGTGTGCGCTGTGCTCCATTCACCCGTGTCTCTCTGGACTTCGCAAACTGCCCCAATGCTCGGGGTACTCTTTAAACAACATTGGGCATTGTGATTCCCTCTGCGTCTAACCGCATATTTAATCATTGATAACCCAGTTCCCACTGAGCTCCACAGAACAAGAGGAAGACTCCAATTAAACTTTGTTCTGGGATTTGCTTTAAATGGCTACTCACTGATTTGTGCTGCCACCAAGTGGTTAATCTGCAGTAATACATAAATATTAAGTAGAGATGTTGGGTGGATTTGGAACACAACTAGAAAACTCGGACCAATTATTTCTTTATTAGGACAAAATGAAATATTACCGTAAATTCTAAATACATAAGTATGAAAAAAAAGAGGTTTATATACCAAAAACAACATAATCCACAATATGAAAATATAATTCAACATGGCACTGTAATGCTTTAAACAGCTAAAAGGATTTTATAGAAAGTAACTTTATTTTTTCAGCCAGAATATTGTGGTTGTGAAAACACTGTCCTTTTCCTTGTTCAGGATCAGCAAAGTCACTTTTCATAAAGAGTACTTTGTTTTCTGAGCTGATCTTAACTCCATATGATTGGCAATACTGACTTGTAAAATATTCATCCAAATCCAAAAGATGACTCAGTTTCTCAAGTGGAAAAGAACAACTTCGGCTGCTGAATCCATGGCTGTATATTAAAAGAAGATCCCTTCTACAAGACACAAGATGGCGGTGAATGGCACATGTCTGCATGAAGTTCAACTTCTTAGCCAATCGCAGAAGACGGACAGGATTACGTTCCAGGTAAGCACGATTGATGGACAGAGCCAAAGAAATGTCTGGAGTCCTGCGAAGCCCCACTGGAAGTTGTAATATGCGCTGCAGGGGCTGGGTAGAACCTTGTGAAAATGGAATCTTTAGAGTAAATACAGTTTGAATACCATCACTATTGTATGAATATTAGTCAATACCAACCTAAATTGTAAAGCAGATTTAGTGCTTCATACTCTTCCTGGTTGGCATTTGAGGTCGAGTCTGTGACATAACAGTCCAAAAGCCAGGACAAAAATTCCTGTAGATGCATATCATTGATCTTCGGATCAAAAAGTCGAAGAGGCTCATGACAAAGCCGGTATGTCGCAAAAACATGAAAACGAACTGCTTGCTCTAAAACCGTCACACAATCCCTCCCAGAGAGTCGCTGGATAATCATGTCTTGTTTAACTGCACGCAGGCGATCGAACACAAAGCCATACACCTGAAACACAAACAAGAATGATTATTTTTGGAAATTGTGTTATTACTGTATTTATAAGTAACTAACCTCAGTCCATTGCAGTTTTGGGGAGGTAGCAATTTGATCAATCAGATAACGCACGGTCTTCAGCAGCACATCTGGTGGTCGAAGTTCTCTGGGGTTTGTGGAGTCCTTTCCTGCTGCAGGTCTGGAATACTCCTTCACTGTACGTAGAGGATCTGCCCGGGGCTGACGATCCCTCTCCGTTCCAGCCAGTATCTCATACTGATGCAGACAATGCTGAGATTGCCGCTGCTGCATTTCAAAAGCAGGACACATGGTCTGGCACGTTCCCTTGGGCACACTCTCCCTGAGCTTGTCCTCCTGTTTGAGGCCTTGGTCTTGGGATTCTCGCCATGACGGATTTCTGGACTTCCACTCGCCTGCATCAACCCTCCTATGAAAGAGGCAGTTCAGAAATAACACTGAGAATGTATCTACTAGATTGTGTTTGCTGTTTCAGTGCTAAGAATATCCCAGCCTGATTCTCTGCACTTCTGATTATTCAGTAACTCAAACATGTTCAACAATTAAAGCTGAGGTACCAACGTTCAAAGCACATGTTACTGTAATAAAACTCAGAAAACTTTACATCTCACATCTTTAAATCAGCTTTTCCAGACGGAAAAGTTAAAAGGAGAAGATGTCCCTAATCTCTCATCCCAAAGAGTCAAATAGTGACTCACTGTGTTCACAAACGATCAAATGTTTTCTAATAAAATGAAAGCATGTTGTGGTCTCATTTGCTTGAAAATGTTAACTTGAACAAGACAAAGTTATTATTATCATTATTATTACCAACCGCAGAAGTATTTAGCATGCTGCTGTCTCGATAAGATAAGATATTCCTTTATTAGTCTCACTGTGGAGAAATTTCAGTGTCATCGTTGTGCACATAACAGCAGAGAAAGACAGAAATAAGAGCACTCAGATTGCACGCATCAAACACAGTCTATTATTCAAGATATGGAAAATAAAATGAAATAAAATTAAAAAAAAATTCTGGAGCTATTATTGCACTTGGTTCAGGAGTATTTACAGATATGTATATTGCTCTTAAGCAGCGGAGAATATGAGCAGAATGAACTTCAGTAATAATAACAACAGGTAAAGTGACTAGTGAATGGTAGAAGTATCAGAAGGATATGTAACAATGCCGTAATAATAACAACAGATAAAGTGACTAGTGAATTAACCAAATTCAATTACTGGGTAAAGGTGCAATGGCAAACCAGTCTCTGGTTTAGCATTTGTATTCCAGAGCTAGCTCGTAGCTATAGTATTTCCCGGGCTCACCCAGCGCCACGGCTAGCGGGACAATAACGACCCATGATAAGCTTTAAACTGACACATATTTTGTGTAAAAGTTAAAACATCTCTTTGGGCACCTACGATGAACGAGGGGCTCCTCTACCTCGTCTTCGGTTCATTTGTGATGTGTGTGTCTGTGTTTGTTTTCAGGCGTAAGTAGTCACGTGTGTAGTCACGTATGGCTGCGTCACATCCGCGCTGCTCCAGAGGAAACTAGAGGAACCGCTGTGGCAACAGAATCAGACTGACGCAAATACTATAGTGTAAAAAAGTAAAAAGTGCTTTCCAAATGTGTTCTATCCAAACTTAATTATTGTAGCATTATTTCTTGACCATTGGATCAACATTACCTGGATTCACACTTCTGCGCAATGTAATATTAATATATTTTTTTTTTCTCTGTTTATTTTACTAGTCCTTCGTCTTCAAGAAAAAAAAAAAACTGCTGCCCAAAAAAATTACGGTAGCACTTTAGAGTGCTGCTTGCATTTACAGTACAAGTAATAAGGTAATCATTATCCTTTAAGAAAGCAACAAGTGCTAGGATTTAGTTTTGTATGGGCAAACCAATTATTTTGTGTAATAAAAGGGATTTCAAGTATTTACTGTGTTGAGTTATATTAGTAGAAATAATGCTTGTACTCAAGAGTGTAACAGTAACTCAAGACTACAACAGCTTGTCAACGGGAAATACAATCAGGGTGATTTATTTATTATTATATCTTTATTGGCATTCAACCAAGGGTTAACGTTTTGAGAAAATACAAAGTACAATTACATTCCAAATTAAAAAACATGTAAACTCTAATGGTGTGGGGCCTTCACTGTTTTTGACAGTAGAGCATGTGTGTCTGTGCGGTTCCCAGCTGCTCCTCTTCTGCGGCCTGTTGAAGGTGGATGGTTTGTCGGCAGATGAGAGACGACAACTCCTGCAATTCCCAAAATGCTCTGCAACATTAAATAGACATTACAACCAGAGAACATTTATTGTATTGTTGTGCAATTTATTAAGACATGCAAAAGGTTCAACAGGAACAGTATGGCCTCACCCTGTAAGTTCTTGACCAATATTCTTTGAAATGTTTTTCATGCTCGTAAGAGAATCTAGGGATGTAGAATTCTCCTGGGTGTTCCCATGTGTGCACTCTTTAACCAACTGTTCGCTCTCTTTTAGACAGGACTCAGCTTTGTCTATATTTGGAAGAGGTTTTTCAAATTATTTCACTATTAAACACATACAGACGGTCACATTTATGAACTTAAGTTTAGCAGTAAACAGCCACCTAGAAAATCTGTCTGTTCGATGTCCATGTAGAAGTTCTTCACAGGTAATTCATGCAGAGTTGTATCCACGGCTGCAGCAAAGGACTTGTATTCTTCGGTGAAAGGAGTGGCAGCCTCTACGATAGGGGCCAATGATGCAATCTGGGGGAAAATGTTCAATATCAATCACTTGAACTGTGATGATTAAAATCAAGGAATCAAACTGGTTCACTTTCTTTCAATAATAACCATTTTACATGGTCAAATTATTGTAAACTGCTTCAAAACATGACTTTAAGACTCAGCAATAATTACTTGACCCATTATTTGATAGCTGTGTAAATCTCTATTTTTAAAATAAATTATTTTTGTTTATTAGAATGTTCTCAAGCTCCTGCACTGCTTTAGCTGAATCCATTAAAAAAAAAATCTTAATTGTGATTTAAAAGAGGCAAACTAATTTGTTGATTTAAGTTGATTTAAACATTTAAATTGAATTGAATGAAATTTAAAAAATTTACTTACTCGCCAATACAAGATCCCCAAATATTTCATAAAAGTTTGAATGTACTCGATTGTAGTACATTAGTGAACTACAGTGAAACCGTTTAATATTATCTAATAATAACTCTTGGTGTGTGTGTGTGTGTGTGTGTGAATGGTTGGTGATGATCGGAGGGGCCAATGGCACAGACTGGTTGTCTCGCTTCTGTCAGTGTGGCTACAGTAGGAGTTTATCACCACTGTGTATGGAGTGACTAAATAAAGACATGTCAAGCGTCTTAGAGTCCAAAAAGCACTATATAAAACTGATGCATTATTATTAGATGAAAATGTAAGATTTTTACCATATTACGCTTAGTATACTAATTTGAGATTATTCCGGGTGTGTATGGATTAGCTTTGCTATATTAAAAAGGGGGAAACTGCAAATAAAAAAATAAATGATGCATTGTTTTTAACTTTGTTAAGCAAAGGGAAAATTTAAATCAATCACAGCATAATAGTTTAAAAAATACAAGAGAGAACAAACTTACTTGCAGTTCCAACAGCTCATTTAGAAGTCTGTTCTTTTCTTTTAACTCATACTGACGCTTCTTGTCCAAAACCTCAATACGTAGAGCCTCTTCCTTCTCCAGCTCTTCAAGCAACCTGGTCTCTGCCTCAACCCGCAGCTTTTCTGTATTATTCTCCATCTGAAAAGGAAGCCAACTCAATATAATTTGGTTGAACTTCTTGTACTATATAAAGAGACTCACATTAGCTGTTAGATAGGCCAGCAGCAATGTTTGCATCTCAATTATCCTTTTGTCAGGTACGGCAGCATTCTCTGGTGGATTTTTTTCTATAAAAATATAGATGAGTTATATAGTGGCAGATCATATGTCATGTGAGAGTAACCACATACCTGTAATTGCTGAAAGATCAAAATCTGGATGTGGGCATATGCTATGTTCACCAGAGATAGTGGATTGCAACACATTTTTAACAAGGATGGAAGTCTCATTTTCCTTTGACATGATTGCTGCAAAAGAAAAACCATGGGTAAGTTAAAAAGAACTTAAATAATATTTTCTAATGAGGGACTCACAGGTTGTGAGAAGCTGGGGTACAACTGATCGCCTCGGGGGAGTTCCCACTTTTGGTCTGGATTTAGGGGAGGCAGGTCTTTGAGGAGGTTTCATAGTCTCGTTATTTGATGAACTGCTCTGAAAATGTAAATATATGTTTGAAAATTAACCTAAAATGACCAAACAATTACATAATTTACAACAATTACATAACTTAACAACGCAGCACATTTAGCCCAACCTTTGAAAGAGTCGTTTTCTCAGCAGATTGAAGATAACGTGACTTCACAATTGTTCCACTTACTGAGCAAAAAACACAATGTTTTCACAGACAAATCATACTGCCCCATCACACCTATATTTAAGTATTAATTTATATTCATATTCTACGATTGAAACTATATGTCCTGAAGTAATTTAAACGGGAACGTTTGTTTTGATGTGGCATACCTGTGTACAATCATTTAGCAAATGGTACCAGTTTCGTATCATTAGCTTAATAAAGCAGCTAGGCTCTAAGTTAGGCTTGGATAGAAATAGAAAACTGACCCAAGATACAGCGATTGACAAGAAATAACATATTTACCTTTAACACTTTTCTTTTCATTGTCGCTGTTGTTAGCCTTACTAGTAACATTTCCACCCTTAGAACTGAAAAATAAATGATTATGCACAACTTTAATGCACCCACAGTAAGATTTTGTACTAACCGCTACCTAAATCATACGAGCAAGAGTATAGGAAAGAGACTTCGTGTTGAAAAAGTGGGCAAAACTAAAAATGTAGCATTAAGTCAAATTATTGTCAACTTGGCGTACCTTTTAGTCTCGGCAGAAGTGCTTTTAAAACTTTTTGGCATTGTTGATGTCCGTCTGGAAGCCATCTTTGTTTGAGCAACCCGCCTGTCCGACTCTGAAATGAGACCGACACCAACAGAAAAACCACGTAGTCCATAGTTCCGGTTATTGAACAGTTGCATGTTTTCAGATTACATTAGAACTAAGACAATACCAATGAGATCGTCTAAACATGAACACAAATATATAGATTTTGGGTTACAACAGGATTCAATACTTTTAATTTTAATTTTTACATTTATGAAAAAAAAATACTGGTATAAGAATATATTATATCAACACTCAACAGTCCAGGTTAAAGAATGGTGAGAAGTTAGGATTTATTTGAATTTGAAATGTATATATATATAACTTATTTCATCTTCCAGAGGATCTACAATCATTTACATATTTAAACTGTCATGTTTGTTACACAATGGAAAAGTACATTATAGTCACAGAGTCATTTGTGTTACCAAATGTAGTTTTTGTTTATGTATTCTAAAAACCCTTGAAACATTCAGCTTTGAGGCTGTGTGATGGAGTGGTTTCTTGTTAGTTGTGTATGCAAGGTTTTAGGTGCTGATCCCACATGTTTTGATAAAAGCATTAGTGGGCGTGGAGGTAAATAGGAGGACAGGATGATGGGATGGACCTATTTTAGTCTGTTTAATATGTTTTCTCCAAGAGGTCCTATCATGTCTATTTTGGTGAAGTTTTCTGAATATTAACCCAGTAATAATGATCAAACAGTGTTGCTGGCTGTCAATCTTTCTTCACTTAGCAATAGAAATGAAAAGAAGCAACGGGAATTTAAGAATTGTTGTTGGATAGTTGTATAGTGTTCAATATTATTCTCTCAACATTTTTATATCAATTTAATTACTATTCTATTACAAGGTATGCTTTTATTGTATTTTATTTTATAAAAACCCACACAATTGCTGATGTGGAGGAGGTGAAAGGCTGAGAAGTGCACGCTGAAAGACAGTTCAGAGTGTCACAATGCAGGTCCTTGTTTCAGCTTCGCTCCGAAACTCTGACGTCTCCAAAAGAACTCATCTTTGTCACTGTGACCTCACTGATACCCTGCGTATTACACATCAGGGATACATTCTTAACTCTTCAAAACAAGTTTGATTTCACATCCTCAGTCACGCCGATCCAAGTTTGTTCAGTCATCACTGATTGACAATTGGCCTGTTCAATGAACACTTCTCCCTTGCAGAAAAAAATCCATCCCACCTTACAGGTGTGCTCTCTGCTTCTGGTGCAGACGGCTCCTTGGATGATGCTTTTTCTGCTGGTTACATCTGCACTATCTATTAATGCTTTTACCTATTTTATTTTGTCTGAAGTGACTGTATGTTTGTAAGCGTTTAACCAGAATGTAAAGCACATTTTAAATAACATTTGATTGATTGATTGATAAATCAAGATGATTAAATGATTAGACAGTATTGTGATCAGACAGTTGATTGTGGCCTGTGGAATTTTGGTCCACTACTCTTCTATTGCTGTACAACATGGCTTTAAATTGGCAAGAACTAGAGCAGACTTTGGTTTACAGAAATCCAGAGCATCCCAAACTTGCTCAATGAGTAACATGTACGTTGAGTTCTGCCAGAAAAAACTGGGATGTTTTCAGCTTCCAGGATCGTGTAGAAATCCTTGCAACATGTGCATTATCATGCTGCAACATGAGGTGACGTCGTGGGCCTCAGGATCTCATCACGGTGTCTTATATATTCTATATATTGTCAATGAAATGCCCCTGTGTTCATGTTTACAACATGCCTCTGATGTGTGTGTGAAGGGTTGGTGGTGGTAGGAGGGGCCAATGGAAAAGGCTGGTTGCCTCGCTTCTGACAGTGCACATCAGGAGGAATCTGGAGCAATCTCCCTGAAAATGTGAGACAGGCCTCTTCTCTGACAATGTTTAAAACCAGGTTATAAATAGGTCTGTGTAGCTGTGCAGACAACTGAGGGATTTTATATTTTTATCTTTTAAAATTACTGTGATTATTTATGATTTTAATGCTATTTTGTTTTGTTCAGCACTTTGAGTTGCCTTGTGTATGAAATTATGCTATACAAATTAACTTGCCTTGCCTTACATTAGTAGTTTATCAAGAATAATAGTTTATGAAAGATTAATAATTACAATGTCAGCAAACCGTTCACACGCAAAGACGCACACACATATGCAAACACGCACGCGCGCACACACACACACACATACACACAAGGCATAACATTTTGCCTGCAATCTGCCCTGAGAAGTGGAAACTGGGATTAAACAGTGAAGAGAACATTTCCCCAATGTGCAAGGCACAATCTAATGTCTGCGTTTGCACACTCAGGTCAGTCACCACGATGATCTGCAGTCAGGCTGAGACCCTGATGAGGACAAAGAGCTGCCGATGAGCTTCCCTGAGCAGGTCTCTGACTGTTTGTGCCAAAAATTTTTGTTTGTTGCAGCAGGTGTCTGAGTGGCTGGTCTCAGGCAAGGCAAGTTTATTTGTATAGCACAATTTCATACACAAGGCAACTCAAATTGCTGAACAAAATAAGATAGCATTAAAATCATAAATAATCACAGTACATTAAAAATAAAGACAAAAATATAAAGATGATTTTGGAGTTCAACGTTCTGGATGTGGAGGTTCTAAGTTTGGGTGGAGAACACAGTGTTATTTGAATGAACTGCCAAAGAGTCTCAAATGCCTTTTGAGAAATTAACATTCAATATAATTAATAACAGCTCTGGTGGACATTCCTGGTTGACAGTCACCAAACCATTCGAGATCAAACTGAGCATTATAGAGCTGCCAATTATTATTGTTATATCAATTGTAAAAGGTTTGTTGTTAAGTGTATGTGTGGATACAAAGTCGGGCTGTAATTAAGAATGTAATCTTTACCAATTATACATTCATTTTCCTCCACTTTATGGCATGCTGGGTTGCGAGGGCAGCAGTCTTAGCAGGGATGCCCAGACTGCCCCATTCACACACACCTCCTCCAGCTCGTCCGGGTGAATCCCAAGGCGTTCCCAACGTGTCCTGGGTCTCCTCCAGGGTTCTCCTCCTGGTGGGACATGCCCATAACACCTCCAAGGAGACGTCTGGGAGGCATCTGAAACAGATGTCTGAAACCACCTCAACTGGCTGCTCGACATGGAGAAGCAGCGGCTCTACTCCGAACTCCTTCCCTGTCTCTGAGCTCCTCACTCAATCGACTGGTTCATCGAGAACTTTGACTTATGACTCTATGACTTTTCTCATCACAACAAAAGTCTGACACAGCTCTGACGGGAGACGTTGCTCCTTCTTCCCCACAAGAGTTCCGCATCACTGCGCATGCTCCACCGATCCACCTGTCAATCACCTGTTCCATCCTTCCCTCACTCGTGAACAAGACCCCGAGATACTTGAACTCCTCCACTCGAGGAAGGACTTCTCCACCCACCTGCAGAGGGCAAGGCACCTTTTTCCGGTCGAGCACCATGGCCTCAGATTTGGAGGTGCTGATTCTCATCCCAACTGCTTCACACTCGTCTGTAAACTGTCCCAGGGCATGTTGCAGGTCCTGGTTCGTTGGATCCAACAGGACAACATCGTCTGCAACAGAAACATAAACATAAACTGGGAACAGGTCTGACACCCCAGGGAATACGGTCAAATGCCTTTTATTTTTTATCAATTCATACAAGTAATTTGTTTCTTAGGTCACAAAATGCTAGAAAAAATGTAACAAAACAAAGCCAGCGTACAATTTTTTTCATTTTATATTCCAGTTTTACAGCTCTTCATTACATGTTTTAATCTATGTCTCTAAAACAACTATTATGGATTTTTGGTGCAGTTTAAACTGAGCTGGTCATTATGACAGTCCTTGATGTTTTGGTGAACTGAAGGTTGAAGTAAACATTACTATTGGCGCCTTGGCAGATGCTGAGAGTAGTGTCCCTATTTTAATTTGTCTTGGAATAAAACCATAATGATACAAATGCTCTGCACCAACAATTCATCCCAGACGTCAGCATCTTTTGTCGTTTTCTTCACTAGACTGTTACACCCCTAATTTAAAAAAAAGAATGTTGACAGTGTCTTTCAAAATAAACAAGTCATAAAAAATAAATACATTGAAAATCACAACAAAAATGACTTGATTATGTCAGTGGTGTTGGACAAATGTGAGTGACAAGACATTTAACGTTATCCTTAAATTATCATCACAACCCATCAGTCGTCAAGCATTCCAAAGGGTTTATAAAGGTGCTTATAAAGGGAAGTGAACGTAACCTGATGTTCGTTCTTGTGGATAAGTCCTAACTCCTGTTGCTGAGGGCAAGAAACACGTCTTGGGGGAAGTGCATTGGATTGGTTAGAATATACTGTATATCAATGATAAACTGTTAAAAGCGCAGCATGTTATTGAGAGAAAACATCATTTGAATGTTTTTGTTTACTCATTGCCCATAGATGTGCACAATGTGATGACACTGATGTGAAAGTGCAGCATCCAGCAGGCGTGAGTGAGCTGCTGTGTGAGAACCATGTGCAGTCCTTTAGTGGAGCAGTGTAGCGTGCAGTGCAGGGCCAGGCAGAGGCGGCCCTGTCCCGTACAGTGGTGGAACCCTGTAATCCCTGCGTTTTCAAGAGCCCTGGCCCGTGCTTGATGAGCTTGGGCAAGAAAAGGTCCCATCTCTTCTGTGTCTCCCCCTATCTCTCTTGCTCACTCTTTTGTTCCCTCATTCTCATGCAACCTATTCTTCAGCCCTAGAGCCAGATTTCAAATGGTTAAAGTGCTAGTCAGTAACTTCATCTGTCCAAAAGCCAAACTATTTATTTATTTATTCATCAAATAAAATGGTTAAAGATAATTATATAATAATATTTATAATTTCAATCATTTCAGTTATAGATGTTTCTATATAAGGTTAAATAATGAAATGCTTGCTGGTCATCTGGGATCAAAATAAAATACATAAATGACTCCAATATTGTTTGTTCTTTTTTACTTTTCATTTTGTGAACAAATCAGACCACAACATGCAGTCTCCATTTTATTAGAAAGATAGAGACTGTTTTACAGTGTGTAAATAAGCTCTCTCAGCGTTTTACATAATGTTGGCTAAGACAGGGTGGTCTTCTCTTTTCTACTGAAAAGGTTGATCTACACGTGTGACACAGGCCAAAAATACACGTATGTGAAAACGACTGAGAACCAAACTGTTTTGAGTGGCAGGGTGACAAATTGGTCTCAGGTAGTTCAGCAAAGAAACTCTCAATGCAAATTGCTTATTTCTAAAGCAGATTACAACATTAAAGCTCTATAAATGAAGTGCAAGAGACATAAAACACGATTACAAAGTTATAAGTTTGTGTAATGATGAAGCTATGCAGCTTACATAATGCATAGTGACACAAGATTCTACAGGTTGTAGCTCTGCAGGTTGGCTCTTTTTGAGGAGGCCCTGTTGGAGATGCTGCTGACCGAGGTGTGCAAAAGCAGTCCCTGTCAGTGCTGGGCCAGTAGGACTGTGAGAGGGGATTACCAGGAGGCCAGGGCCCCGAGGCAGAGGCCGTTTCCTGGCCTGAGCCCTGTTTGTCCTGCCTGACCTGGCAGCACTGAGGGCAGATCCTCTCCGATATATCCGTGCTCCCACGCCTGTCTGAAGCTGTTAGACACTGGCTGTGAGTAGCTCCATAGGCTTAGCCCTGTCTGGGCTGTGGCCGAGACTCATCAGTCTGTGTGCATCTGTGAGGGTGACCAAGTATTACTGAATGTGTGTGCGACTGTGACTCCTCTGAGGACGTCCAGTCTGTCCTGAACAGCGCAGGGAGATTGTTGGATCTTCTTTAATAAAGGTTAAATCACTTTAGAATCTTTTGTTTAATTACCATATTTAATCTGCCTTTCTTTTTCATGTTACAATCATTTAAAATTTTTACGTTTTTGTTTCTATGGCTTCTATTTTTGACTCAAGATTTTGGGCTCCAAATTAAACTGAATTCATGCAATTGCTTTAAAAAGTGATAAAATGGGTTAAAAAAATTTGACAACCACAAAACAACAGTAATAATCATTAATAATAATGTATATTATTATTATAATTTTATCTGAAATGCGAAATCTGTGCCAGGTGCACCTCCTCCTAAAAAAAAAAAATAGTGGACTCAGGACATTTCATTGTATTCATTTTGTATACTGTACATACATTTATATTTCAAAAGCCACCTTATGTGTGGCTGCCACGCCCATTTAACTAATCAACCAGTTATTCTACAATAAGCCGGTGTTTTTCAAAGGTGTTGTCCTTTTACAAACTGTTTGCAGAGGTGTGTTTTAACTTGGATATCCAAAAGATAACAGTCCACCTCTCAGCACATGGACTGTTTGATTATCAGTCTCTAAAAATGAAAATGAAAAGATAGGGAGATTTACTTTTCAGGCCCAAAAGCTTTTATAGCAAGATTGCTTGTTTTGAGAATTGGGTCTTTAGTTTTCAGTTGAGGATTGGTGGAGAATCACAGCTAAAGCAGCGTTGTTTCTGAGCACACAGTGGAGAGGATCAACCTCACTTAGACTTCTCTGTGAATCAGAATTTAAATCCTAATAATCATCCACAAATAATTTAGTAGGCTGACATATTTGTGAATTGTGTTTGCTTTCATTGATCATAAAACTCTGAATCTGAATAAAAACTGGCAGCATGAGATGGAGCAGACAGGTGGAAAAGAAACACGGGACATTTTACACCGAAACAAAATGAGTACGCTGATAGATATTCTATTCTAAAGTGGAGCTCAGGGCTTGAGAAGTTACTGAGAGAGTGTATATTCAGATGCATGTGTTCGTCATCTCTGCCTCAGCGCGTCACTTGTCCGGCCCTTATAAAAGAGCATCGCCTGCCTCACCTGACCTGACTGCCCCAGGCTCACTCGCAGAGGGAGAGGGGCTCGTTTGTCTTCCGTAGCAGTATTCACGCGTTAGTTACGCACGTATCATATTCTATTTCATTCTTGTCGGTACATTTCAGTTTTTCTTTTATGAATCTGGCAAACTTTTCGTATTACCCCGGCATGTGCAACATGACTGCAGAGAGCCAACATTCCCCCGCTGAGGCCAGTCCTGTTGTCATGTCTCCAAACCTGACTCTGGACTCTCCACTGCCTCCCACACCTTCAGCTTTCATGCTGCAGCACCACTCCAAGGACAACATCCTCATCAAATCTGAGCCCAGAGGCAGCAGCCCCAATGTGGAAGATGCCTCCACTGTGGGACAGACAGAAGACAATCTTCCCACCGGGAGTCGCAGGAGGAAGAGGCCAGTTCAGAGAGGAAAACCACCTTACAGCTACATCGCGCTCATTGCAATGGCAATCGCCAATTCTACAGACAGGAAACTTACTTTGGGGGGCATTTACAAGTTCATCATGGAGCGCTTTCCCTTCTACAGAGAGAACTCCAAAAAGTGGCAGAACTCTATCCGCCACAACCTCACGCTCAATGACTGCTTTGTGAAGATCCCCAGAGAGCCGGGCAGACCGGGAAAGGGCAACTACTGGACCCTGGATCCCGCCGCAGAAGACATGTTTGATAACGGCAGTTTTTTGAGGAGAAGAAAGAGGTTCAAGCGCACAGATGTGAGCACCTATCCAGGCTACATGCAGAGCTCCAGTGCATTCACGCCCACTCCAAAGGGCCGAACTACCTATCCCAACACGCTTTACGCTGGGATAGGTCCAGGCTACGCACCCCAACACCCCGCCATGATACACCATTACCAAACTTCTGCAGCGGGGACTGCGCCTGGTCAGGCGCGCATGTTCAGCATTGACAGCATCATAAGCCAACAGCCTGGGCAAGGCGTGGATCTCAACTCCCAGTTGGCTCTCGGAGGGGGTGACCTTGGCGCTATGAACCCGGGATGCTCTGTGACTCCCACGGACTCATCTGCGTGCTTCCAGACTCAAAACACCAACATTTTAAGTCGGAATAGTACAAACATGGCGTACCCTTACTCCACATCAGCATCGCCCCCAAACCTCACCAGCATGACGCAGTCGGGCTTCTCCCCGGGAGGCTCTCAGGTGTACTGCTCAGCCAACAGAGTCACACTGCCCCCAATGAGACCCAGCTCATGCGCTGACCACACGGAGCAGCTCCTGGGACTGACCAACATAAACTCATACAATACTTCGTACATGAGGCAAGCTAACTTTGCCTCGGGACTAGAAAGATACATGTGATAATAACTGAAGAGAAAAGGACAATCACTGTTGGTCTGTGTTACGCCAATAATGTTGACACCTGTCGTTATTGTTTTGTGTCTTTGCCTATTTTGTGGTAGGCCTCACATGTGGGTATCAATCTGCTGTTAGTATGAGATGCATTCTTGGCTACAAATGTAAAATAAATACATACAAGTTGTTTATTCATTCGTTAAAGTTGGATTAAGTCATTACTATATTTCTGATGTGGTTTCATGCAAAATTGTGAAGACCCCTTTTCCATTAAAACATTGAGCTATAAATAAAATGTCCGTACTATGATCATGGTCCTCATTTATCGATTTAAATGATTTTCACAACGTAGCCAATCAGAGATGCATCCAAAGTTCTTACAAATATCTTAATTAGCCATGTAAACAAAGTAGACGCCAAAAGTGGTGTTAAAAACGTGTCGCAGGGGAATTTTAAATACCTATAACATCATTATTTACAGCACCAGATGCTCCCATTTATTAATCTAAGTAAAGTAAGTCAATGTAAATGAGCTGCTAATGAGTGTGATGCGCAACAAACTAATGATTCCGGGGTTTTTCCCCCCCAAAGCAATGTTCCCAATTGTGATGCCACCAGCAGACTGCACAACGCTAGTATTACCACAAGAGGGCAGACATGCAGCATCTGGCTCCTGTAAGAAAAGACATCTGAGGAGCTAGGGGTGCAAAAAACTATATTTACAATACCGATCACTGGTGTCAAACACATAAAGCAGATTATTATAAGGGAAGCTTTATTTGTACCACATATAGCTTAAATTGATTAAACGGTTTGACCACCTGGATTTATACATAATGTAAATAGTTTTTGTAATCATATTGACCACTGCCAGTATGTTAGGTAAAAGGAGAATAGATTAACCAATGGGGAGAGGGCTTGCTTGTCAATCAAAGATTTATTTTGTCCAAGCAGAGCATAAACTGGCACTTGTTCAAAAAATTCTCTTGAAATTCTGTGTTCACAAAAAGAGTCTTTAGCTTCACTCTAAGATAAGATAAGATAAGA